>VDFB02098681.1:0-220618 GCA_007258455.2 Sequoia sempervirens
CCTTTCAAGTTAACTACCGATGTTGTCATCACATGCATACCTATTCTGAGATTTGCTTTATTTACTTGGAGTTTCTTTTAGGGTTTTTCGTTAACTGATGGTAGTCTTCCAGTTAACTTGCTTTCAATAAGGACGTGCATGCTCGCACAATTGTCCATTTTTAGATTAGATGTTTCGGTTAACTGATGGTAGTTTTCCAGTTAACTGTATAGTTTACTTCATTAGGGTTTGGCAGCAAGAACTTGCATGCATTGCAAGAACTGTAGATGACTCAAGGTGATTTTAGGGTTCCCTACACCTTGATGTATATAAATAAGAGCTTTTGCTCATTTGTAAATAACTTTTGCTTGAGAGAGAAATATATGCTGCGCCTACCTTGCCCTCAATATTACTCTTTTGGTATTTGTTCATGTGTCTTCACTATTGCAATTAATTGTTATGCCACATAGGGTTTCAAGAGATTGTAGTGGTGAATTCTTTCCTTAGTTTAGATAAATCTGTTTGAACATCTTTATCATTAAGATCAATTGTTATGCCACATAGGGTTTCAAGAGATTGAGGTGATAAATCTGTTTTGTGTCTATTTACCATTGTGATCAATCGTTATGCCACATAGGGTTTCGAGAAATTACAGTGATAAATCTGTTTTGTGAATCTTTATCAATATAATCAAAGGTTATGCCACATAGGGTTTCGTGAGATTGTGATGATAAAGGCTGTTTTTGAAGACTTTGCTATTTGATCAAGTGTTATGCCACCACAGGGTTCCATAAGATCGTCTTGGTAAATTCTTAAATCTGTTTTGTGCTCAATAAGCTGGTTTAGATTGAGATGATAGTTGCGCCACCTTGCCCTCAAGTAGAGAATCTAAACCCGTTTATCGCCGTTAGTCAAACCTTGCTCTTTCCTCTCGCTTTTCCTGAGGAGATTGGATAGATTAAATTTAAGTTGTAGTTAGTAGATCTGCAAAACCAGAGAAAACTCAGCTGCAACGTATAGGTTCTTTCAAGAAAGCCTTGTGCCTCTACAGCTGAAACAAAAAGACAGGACATAGTTTAGCTTATTTTCCTTTGCAAGTATTTTTGTCAAAGCACAACGAGGGAGCTTCCCCTCCTAATTTGAAGAGCACTCATTGCGTAGTGTACATAGGCTGTTCATAACAACTTCTACTCCAGAGGTGTTAGTTGTTACGCCAACATAGCCATTAACAAATCTGTGGTAGAATCCACACAACCCCAAAAATCCTCTAAGCTGAGTAAGATTCTTTGGTGTAGGCCATTCAACAATTGCCTTAATCTTCTCAGGATCCATACATACTCCCTCTAAATTGATGATGTGGCCAAGATATAGTAACTCTATCATCCCTAAGTCACATTTGGATTCCTTTGCATACAAGGACTCCTCTCCCAAAATGCTCAATACTGTATCGAGATGTGCTATGTGATCATCCCATTTTTTACTATATACCAAAATATCATCAAAGAACACCAACACATACCTCCTCAATTGTGAATGGAAGACTCGGTTCATCATGGACTGAAATGTTGCTAGAGCATTGGTTAGCCCAAATGGCATAACCATAAACTCAAAGTGCCGACAATGAAACCTAAATGCAGTCTTCTCAATGTCCTGTTCCCTAACTCGAATCTGATGATAACCGGACCTCAAATCAATCTTAGAGAAGAAACGGGCACCATGTAACTCATCTATTAACTCATCAATTCTAGGGATGGGATATCTGTTCTTAATTGTTCTCTTATTCAAGAGTCTGTAATCAATACACATCCGCAATGTACCATCTTTTTTCTTAACCAACACTACTGATGATGCAAAAGGAGACTTACTTGGTTTGATATGTCCCATGGTCAACAACTCCGTAATTGTCTTTTCAATTTCATCCTTGAGTCGCTTGGGGTGTCTATATGGAGTGACTATCACAAGCTTGGCGCCCTCCTCCAACTCGATGATATGCTCAATCCATCTATCTGGAGGTCTGCCTAGAGGAATCTCACTAAACACCTTCGTATGTTTAATCCTTAACTCCTGGATATCTGGATGGTATTTTGGCTTCTGCTGTTCCCCTTGTGTAGGCATCAACACACATTCCGCTGCCCACTCTACGATATCATGTCTCACTAGCCTCTCCATCCTCCTGAATGAGATCATTGTGAAACTGGAGTCTCGGATTGCCTTAAGAACATGAGTCTTTCCATCAACCTGGAAAGACATCTCCATCTCTTTGAGATCAAGGGTGAATTTCCCAATATCATGTAACCATCTCATGCCAAGCACCATGTCGGTATCACCCATGTTCACCACATAGAAGTCCGTCTTGAACTCATAATTGTTCAAGCGTATGGGTAAATCTGAAATTCTCCTATCACATTTGAGGGTACAACCATCTGCAACCTTAACTTTTATCCCCTCAAATTCCTCTGTCCTGATGCCTCTCCTATCAACCAAACGAGCATCAATAAAGTTGTGAGTTGCCCCTGTATCAAGAAGAGTGATTATCTTTTGCCCTGCTAGAACCCCACGCATCCTAAATGAACCCTCCTACTGGATACTGTTGATGTGTGCATCATGTTGCCTTGTTGCTCCTTCATGTTCCTCTTCACCTTCATGCTTTTCTTCCTCATGCTCGGTCCCTGAATCTTCAGAATCAGATTGTTGATCCGATCTCTCTGATTCAGAATCCTCATAATATGCCCACATTACTCTATGAGCTTTCCCCTTAGGTCTCAAGGGGCAATCATGGTTTGCATCATAAGGTCCCTTACAGTAAAAACATAACTTCTTCCACAAATCATTAAGTGTATCACGATCCAAAGGTGCTGCGGATTTTCCCTTGAAGTTTGGTTTGTTCTTCTTCTTAGAGAAAGATTTATTATCTCGATATGAAGAAGATCCTTGGATGAAAACTTAGTCTGTTGTGCTGACAGCTCCATACTACTAGCCTTCTTCATAGCCTCTTGAAGAGTAGGAGGATCAAAGGCTTTTATCCAACCTCTCATAGGCTCCATTAATCCTTCAATAAATAACACCACCAACAGTCTCTCTGAGATGTTAGAAACCATCACTGATAATTTTTGGAAATCTCCAATGTAACTCTCCAAACTTCCAACTTGCTTGAGTTGGGCCAGATCCCTGAAGTATGATTCAGGATCCTTCCTATCAAAATGCTCAACTAATCTATCTACAAACTCGTGATAGGATGTTATCTGACTATTCTGCAATGTAACTAATCCATGATACCACCATTCGTGTGTTGCACCCTATAAATGCAAAGTGGCATACTTGATGACTTCCTCTTCTGTCATAGGTCGAAGAGCCAAGAAAGTATCCAACTTATGAATCCATGACTGTGCAGTAGTCTTGCCACTACCATCAAACATGGGCAATGTAAGCTTATTAGTAGCTTGCTTGAGATCCTTATTTTGATTCCTAGGTCTCCTCTCCTGCCAAGACCTATAGTAGTCCATCCTTGTTTGCACAAATCGATCAAAATGCATGAGCTCTCGTGCTTTTGGTGTCAATAGTCGCCATCCATCATGAGCAGCCATATATACATCAGCAAAGGTGGGCTCCTCAACTTCTTCAATATTCTCTTCCACTGCACGTTCTTCCCTCAAGAAAGTGGGTCGTGTTGGTCTATCTGCAGTGCGGGAAGTTGCTCCTTGTACCTGCCTTGATCCTGCTATACTCCTGTCATCATCTTGCTCCCTGTTATTCCTTGTCATGTTTTCCATGATGACTCTGTTCTGCTGAATCTGCTGCTGCAAGGAGGCTGAAAATCTTTCAAATGCTTGGGCCATTCTTTCCAACAATTGTTCACCTCTATCCACATTCCTCCTTTCATTTCTAGGAGGGCTTCTCTTCTTTCCTCCATAGGACCACCAATTTCTTGGTTTCTTGCTGCAACAACTGCTGATAAGGTGTCTTGTTCAGGGTGTGGTGGCCACTGTGTTTGCTTCCTTTCTTCTCTAGCTGTATATCTCTTGGTCCTATCACTTTGTTGCATAAATGAAGGCAAATTCTAACCCAAAGGATGGTAGGGAACCGCTCTGATACCACTGTAATGCGCCTTGCTCAAACCGATCACAATTTGCTTTAAATTGCAGCTTGTAATTTTGTCAAACAATTCATATGCAATCTTGTAACTTGCTGATCTGAGTGTTTTAGTCTGATATATATGTTTTACCAATGCATATACTACTTGCAAAATATTCTTATGATGTTTAGACAAGGTCCTAGATGCAATGCAGATTTCTTTTGTATTTTTAAATGCAATAGATGAAGTTTCATGAGCTAAATATGCAGCTACAGCCTATAGACATTATATCAAACAGTTGGCATACATCCTCTTAAACTTTCAAATAGACAATAACTCAATAGAGAACTCCCAACTTCAGATTTATTATTGACAATGCAACCTTCTACAATGGCAATGAGATGAAATGGCCAAGATTCTTGGCTTACATACATATAATTAAAATGCTTGAATCTGATATGAACTTTCACCTACAGCAGTGCCATCTAAAATGCATCTAAATAACATGAAATATCATGAAATAACACAAGGGAACCTGAAGCTTGATGGCGCCTTGAATTCCCAATGAAGAAGCAATCAATATCTTGTGTGTTGAAGACCTTGGGAAGCCAAATCGAATTATTGAAGAAGTCGCCCCTGTTCTGATATGAATGAAGAAATAAAATAATTTGCAATGAATTCAAGCCTTCAATAACTCCAAACACAACCAGCAAGCACCTAGGAATGGAGCGCTCCCATCTCCAAGAGCAATCGATGCATATATGAGCTCCAATGAATTTAAATGAGTCTCCAATGGCGTCCCTGTTTGCTTCAGATTTAGCTTCAGAAATTCTTTAATAGAAATCTGATCCTCCTCTTCAAATAATTGATGCCTCAAATGATATTCTTCAATGCTAATAGTCTCCAATATTATAGTCTTCAAAATTGGCCCTTGGCCACAAATTTTTCCCAATGAAGTGACTGAAATATCACCTCCAATCTGCAACCCTTCAAGAGATATGTGATGTCCCCATCACAAAGGGGCATATGAGATAAGTATACGCTTAATATATTTATATTTTTAGATATACAATAACATGTTAGTAATATGCACATTAGATAGAATACTCATTTAGAAGAAGGCAATTTAAAATATCATTATAATTATAATTATCATTGATAACATTACAATTATAATAGTTAGAGATGAATATAATATTATTATTATTATTATTATTATTATTATTATTATTATATATATAAGTCAATTAATTAAATAATATTATATGGGTAAAATTATTGTTATTATATTCTAAATATTAGAATACAAATAACTTTAAAATAATAATAAATAAAATAATTACAAGTAAAAGACAAACTGAATTATTATTACTCTAATTATAATTGTTAAGTATCATTTTCAAAATAGAAATAAATAATATAAAAATAAATATCCTCACAAATTAAAAATATAATGGGTAAATAACAAAGCAGCCATTCATTAGGAAATAAATATAACTAATCCAAAGTGAAGCAATGCCTATGAAAAGGTATGGATAGCTTATGGATTAACTTTGGAGTACTCTTTGTGTAGGAGGGTGGTGCATAGCTTATGATCTCCAGGGGGTGTGAATGAAGGACCAACAGTGGCTATGTCTTTCACCATTTGTTTGAAATAAGAGGAATGGACCACATGAAATGGGATGGCATGGGCAAAAAAGAATTTGGAAATGGAGGATTTAATGGCTTCTCATGCTTGGTTATTAAACACAAACTCAATAGAGGCTTCCTTTCCACTACCAATCGCCCTCCTCTTTCCTCTTGAGGCAACTCCACTACTACCAACAATGGAAGGACTAGGAGTAGGCATAGATGATTGTGAACTTGGAAAGAAGGAGACCCACCTTGAACCCCACCATCCAACTCCATTTGAATTTTTTGGCACTCTAAAAATAGTTCATCTATCAATGCAGGACACACTCTAACTCCATGGCCCACCTCACCCAAAAAATGAGACCTAACTCTTGTGTAGCTGCCCCTAAATTCCTTTTCACAAACATGGCAAAACCACACCCTACTCCCCCTTGAATTTTTTTGTCTTTCACCCACGGGTGTAACACATCGAAGGAATGCTTTTTTTTTTGTCTAATGGGTGTTTTGCATAGTCTTCCATGGTCTTGGTATTGGTTGTTGAAGGGCATTGGATTGGGTTTCTTTGCTCTCTAGTTCTACTACCACCCCCACCACTTTCCCTTCTAGTTTGCATTTCAACTTCACTATCATTCCCATCCTCACTGTTGCTCATGTTTTTTATTTTTAGAATGCAAGCTTCAACTGAAAATGCAAAAAAATAAAAAAAAACAGACAATGTATGCTTCACATTTTGCAAAAAAAATGAAAAAAAAAAACGGAACGGAAATGCATACCTCTTTGGTGGATTTGCACTCGCAACAACACTAATTTGAACCTCCTCTCCTCCTTCAAGCTGCTACTCCTTCTCCTTCAATGGCTGCAACTTCTTTTGCTCTCAAACCCTTCACTACTCAAACAAACAAATGCATAAAATGAGGTTAGAGAGGCCTTTCTTTCTTCATGAAGGAGTGAAAACCAATGGGGCCCACACATGCCACGTAGGCAAGGGTATTCTTTTTTTGTTTTAAGTTTTTTTTTCATTTTAAAACCTCTTAAGCCGTGGGGGATAGCCGGTCATCCTCGGGATGGTCGAGGGATGGCTCAACCATCCCTTGGCCGTCCTCAAGACCGGTCAACCATCCCCCATCGGGTCAATGGCATCCCCCCGTTTTGGGGACATCTCCTAAAAAAATTGCAAAAAAGGGGACAGTCCCCTGCCATCCCCCGATACCAAGGACATTCTGAGGATAGGGACAAGGCATTTTTTGCGGGGGATGCGTCCCAAGGTTTCCCTGAGTATAAGGGTAGAATCTTCTTGGTACCTAAGTCTATGCTTAATAAGATTTTGCAATCATTTCATGACATTCCGCTTGCTGGTCATCAAGGTTATTTAAGACTAAGCAGATCCGTGAGAGGTTTTCATAGAAAGGGCTAAAAGATGAAGTTTTACACTACATTAAGGAGTGTCACACTTGTCAAATGAATAAAAATGAGCACACTTTCCTAGCTAGTTTGTTGCATCCTCTACCAATTTCCAATCAGAAATGGGAAAGTATATTGATGGAATTCACCACGGGTTTGCCAAAGGTGCAAGGGAAGGATTGCATCTATGTCATTGTGGATAGATTGACAAAGTTTGCTCATTTCTTTGCCATTACCATCTCATTTATAGCAGTTCAAGTCACTGATTAGTTCTTTCGAGAGGTGTTCCGACTGCATGGGTTGCCAAAAAACATTGTAAGTGATAGGGACAACAAGTTCTTAAGTGCATTTTGGCAAGAGATTTTCAGATTAAGTGGTATAGTGCTCACTCCAAGCACTAGTTATCACACACAAACTGATGGACAAACGGAGATTGTGAATAAATGGTTAGAAGGCTACCTCAGAAACTGTGTTGGGTCACTAGAAAGCATGGGTGAAATGGCTTCATTTGGAAGAGTATTTCTACAACTCTTCCTACCACATGTCAATTAAGATGTCTCCATTCATGGCTTTGTATGGTTATGAGCCTCCTAGCTTCGTGGATTTGGTGTTTGGTGATAGTAGAGCCCGTCAAGCGAGGGATATGTTGCAGTAGAGTCAAGACATCTTGAGATCATTGAAGGACAATCTACATCATCCACAAAATCAGTAGAAGTTATATGATGATCAACACTGTGTTGAGCGAGCTTTTGAGGTTGGAGACATGGTCTATTTGAGACTCTAGCCTTATAGACAGTCTACTCTCAAGAAGAGTGGAGCGGAAAAGCTTAAGCCAGGTTTCTATAGCCCTTTTAGAGTCATTAGGCAGATTGGAGAAGTGGCTTATGAGTTAGAGCTACCAGCAAGCAACAAGGTACATAATGTCCTTCATGTGTCACACCTCAAGAAGGCGCTTGGGCACAATGTTGTTGCTACTTCAGAGTTGCCTCCATTGGATGAAGGATAGTTGGTGTTGATTCCAGAGGAGATCATTGATGTTTGAGAGCACTCTTTAAGGAGGAGATCAATCAAAGAGTACTTGGTGAAATGGAGGAACTTGCCAATTGAGGATGCTACGTGGGAAGGTGAGCATATTTTGTAGCATCCAGACTTGCGATTGCTTGAAGAAAAAAAATCTCAATGAAGGAAGACTATAATGTTTCCTTCTTAGTAGTAGTCAATTATGATGTTTGTCAACCTATCCCAGAAGCCCGTAGGCTTGTCAGAAGGGAAAATTAGGGTTTATAGCTGCTTGGAGGTTTCATTTGTGTTTTTCAGGGGTTTGCATGCTTTTGTTTTGCAGAATGGTTTTTGGTTCTTTCTAGGTTTTCAAAGAGCTTTAGGATGGTGTGACATGCATCTGCATCAGAGGTCTTTCCGGACTTATTATTTTTAGTAAGTTGTGACGGTTGCCCGGTTTGTGGTTAAAATGAGTTCGAAGTCACTATTTTTAGCAGTATGCTATTTTTAGTAAGTGCTATGTTTGGCACCAGTTCAACAGTTCAATGCAATTTCTATTTTGGGCAGAGCAAAATTGGTATTTTAGCCTTAAACACTTTTGGGCTCGTTTTGGAAAATTGAATCATTTAAGTCATTTTAATATTTTAATATCTTTTTGGCCCCTTGGCCTAGGCAAATGACTTAATGTTGTTTTAAAATGTGGGTCTTAAAGTGGATGCCTCATGTAAAAGTCCTTCCTGTCAGGGCCGGAAGAAGCTGGAAAAAGTAAGGCTTAAACGTCTTATTCCATTCCAAAAGTCTGTTCAATATTTGTAATCTGCACTCAGTTTTTATTTACAAGTCCAAATGTCCGAGAGTTAGCTTTAATGCCTAATTTCCAAACAACAGATATAATCACATTCTGCAGGACATAAGAATACAATAAGGGAGTCATGCATCTTATCAGGGGAAAGAAACCATGTCACACCTAAGTAGCCTAAGGCCTATCACCTCCTAAATGCCCAATCCCTATTCCAGGGCCTAAGGGGCTGTAGCCTAGGTGAGACCCCCAACCTTACAACCCAATCCCGAATCAAGGGCCTAAGGGGCTGAAGGGCCCAATCCCTTGATTGGGCCTAAGGGGCTGTAGATGGGGTTTTTAGGCAATCTACTTAGGGCATGATTCAACTCTCCTAATAGGATAACATGCTCAAAACAGGTAGTTTATTTGCAAGCATTAAAATGTATCCAATATGCTTATCCTTGAAAAGAAATAATATTTTTATACAGAAACTTTGAAATGAGAATAAACCAAGATGCTACTCAGAGTTTGAGCAATATTCAATTTCTATAATTATGTTCCTACTACACATAAATGAAATAATTACAGATTGTAATAATGTTCATATTCATATTTGAAAAAAATGTAATCTATCCATTATACACAGAAATTAGAGTGCAAATCTAAGTCTAAGTAATTCCCAGATATCAGTACGCATATTCAGTTTTCCATTACACAGGGACGCAGCCTATAGTCATGGACTTATAGCAGTGTTCTAGCCAATATAATCATAGTTCTATATATAATGGAAGTTTCCTTAAGAGGACAGAGACTCGTGCTTCCTGGATAAACCTCGGAACTCAGTCCGCCTACAGCCAGATCCCTACTCATGTGCGGGAATGGTTCTAAATACTCCAGTTGGTCTCAGGTATGATATTCACAATGGCGAGTGTGTTCCAGGTTTCTTAATTCAAAACAAAATCATAGAATGCAACCATAATTCCTACAGTGTGAAGATATCGGAAGTAAGAAATTACACATGAGAACTAAGTGAGATCACTCACCGTTATTTCGGTTCTAAGATCGCCTTCTTCCTTGTTGCGCTGGCTCTTCTTTTCCTTCACTCCCGTCCTCATTCTCTCTCGAGCAACTCTTATACCAGTTGATGCTCTTCAGCAGATGTGTCGCTTGCCTCAGGGATACGCCTTTTGTAAATAGTGCGTTTTATTTAAATGATGTAAAAGAATGCATTTTAATCTTTGTGTTTGTTTTAATTCCTTTTAGTATAATAGTATTGGGGATGTCATATTTACATTATATTAATATCCTTTGCATTATATTAATATTCTTTACATTATTTTTATAATATTATTTACATTATTTATACTATTCTCTTATGTGGGTGTTGTGATATAATTATGTGTTAAAGCTACCACTTTGTTATTATTTTACATATATTATATTTCCCTTTTAAAGACAAGTGATGCCAAAAAATAACAATAAATAAAAATAACCTTAGAGTATATTTATGTAAATGTGAGAATTTTTCTTTTGGGTTTCTTCTATGGGGATATGACAGTCTCCCCCTCTCAAAATTTGCTTGCCCTCAAGCAACTTGGAGGTTTGGGTGTTGGAGAATTTCTTTGCTCTCCCATGTAGAGTCTTCCTCCAGTAGGCCCTTCCATTTTATCAGGAATTCTGGGATGCTTCTACTTCTTAACTTCTTGTCTCTCCTATCAAGAATGACTTTAGGTTCCAAGATCAATTTTCCTTCGTCGTCCAGGGGGGGTAACTCTTCACAAGATTTTACTTGTTTGCCGAGCATCTTCTTCAACCTTGACACATGGAAAATGTTGTGAATGCGACTGTTGTTGGGTAGTTCTAGCTCATATGCTACCTCCCCCACTCTTCTCATGACTTTGTAGGGTCCATAAAACCGAGGCCTTAGCTTTCCTGCTCCGTTGGACTTGATGGAAGATTGTTTGTAAGGTTGCAATCTTAGGAAGACCAAATCTCCGACTTTGAAGGTTCTCTCAGTGCGATGTCTATCTGCATATAGCTTCTGCTGGTTTTGGGCCTGGTGTAGGTTGTTCTTCAAAGTGTTCAAAATGTCCATGCTTTCTTGCACAAAGTCCCTAGCTCGGGGCACTTGACTTTCTTGAGTAATCAGACTTACAAAAACAGTAGGCTCATACCCATACAAAGCTTTGAAGGGGCTCATTCGTATGGACATGTGGTGCATTGTGTTGTAACAATATTCTCCCAGATGTAGCCATTTGATCCATGCCCTTTGCTGTCCCGTGACATAATTTCTTAAATAGCCTTCAATCCATTTATTTACAATTTCGGTCTGACCATCCGTCTGGGGGTCATAACTTGTGCTCGGTGTAAGAGTAGTCCCTGATAATCGAAAAAGTTCTTGCCAGAATTTGCTCATGAACCGGCTATCTCGATCACTAACGATGTTTCTTGGGAGGCCATGGAGCTTAAATATCTCTTTGAAAAATAGGTCGGCTACTTGGGGCGCTGTAGAATCCCCTGATATGGCCAAGAAGTGGGCATATTTGGTGAGTCTATCGACCACCACATATATACAGTCTTTTCCTTGAGTTCTGGGAAACCCTGTAATAAAGTCCATTGAGATGCTTTCCCACTTTTGATTGGGAATAGGTAAAGGTTGCAAAAGTCCTGCTAGGTGGCTCTGTTTTGTCTTGTTTCTCTGGCACATCATACATTCTTGTACATACTTCCACACATCCTTCTTGAGTCCTTTCCATGAATACTTCTCTCTCACTTGCTTATATGTCTTATAGTATCCTTGGTGACCTGCTAGTGGGTTATCATGATATTCTTTAAGTACCTTCTCTTTAACCTTGGAGTTGGGTGCTAAATAGATTCTACCTTTGTAAGTGATGATTTCCTCAACTACCTTGTATTCTTCACTGGGAAAATTTCCCTCCAAGATTTCATTGGTTTGGGGGTCTTTGGCATATTCTGAAATGATGTCATACTTCCAATCTGCTACTAGACTGGTTATAGTCTTCAAATGCGGTTGTCTTGATAGGGCATCTGCTACAACATTGTTGGTCCCTTTAACATATTCAATATCAAAGTCATAGGCTTGTATACGGCTAACCCATTTTTGTTGACGGTCATTTAGGTCTTTTTGCTACATGAAGTATCTCAAGCTATTATGGTCGGTTTTTACATGAAACCTTGTGCAAGCTAAGTATTGGCGGAATTTGGCCAAGGCATGCATTATAGCTAACATTTCTTTATCATAAATGGGATAAAGTCTCTCAGCTTGAGTAAGCTTGCGGCTTTCAAATGCTATAGGGTGCTTATTTTGCATTAGGACTGCGCCAATCCCTTCACCTGATGCATCACATTGGAGTTCAAAAGGTAAAGAAAAATCGGGGATGGCCAAGACGGGGCAAGAGCTCATAACTTCTTTTAGTTTCTCAAAGGCTTGTTGGGCTACTACATTCCATGAGAAAGCCCCTTTTTTGGTTAGGTCTGTGAGGGGGGCTGCAATTTTGGAGAACCCTTTTACAAAACGCCTATAATAACTGCATAGTCCCACAAAACCTCTTAATTGGGTGAGAGTTTTGGGCTTGGGCCAATCCTTGATGGCAACAATTTTCTCTTCATCCACGCTCACCCCTTGTGCATTGATTTTATGTCCCAAATATAATATCTCCTCCAAGCCAAATTCACATTTTGATGCTTTGGCATATAGAGATTCTTGCTCCAAGATCTTGAGGGTCTCCTCAATGTGTTGAAGATGCTCTTCCCATGTTTTACTGTATATAAGAATGTCATCGAAGAAAATAAGGAGGAACTTTCTGAGCTGTTTTGTGGAAAATGTGGTTCATGCATGACTGGAAGGTGGCTGGTGCATTTGTAAGCCCAAAGGGCATGATTAGGAACTCAAAATGCCCATAGTGGCATCGAAAGGCTGTTTTTGGCACATCTTCTTTCCTCATTCTTATTTGATGATATCCTAATCGAAGATCAATTTTGGAAAAGTATCTTGCCCCGTGGAGCTCATCAATGAGTTCATCAATTCGGGGAATGGGGTAACGGTTTTTGATGGTCTTTTTGTTTAGAGCTCGATAATCTATGCACATCTTGAAAGTGCCATCTTTCTTCTTAACGAGGACCACAGAGGATGCAAACAGGCTAGAGCTTGGCTTAATGTGTCCCATGTCCAGTAGTTCCTTAATGGTTTTCTCAATCTCCTCTTTGTACTTATGGGGGTGACGATAAGGGGTGGTTATGACAGGTTTAGCCCCCTCTTCCAATTCAATAGTGTGTTCAAATCCTCTTTTTGGCGGCAGCCCTAATGGAATTTCTTCGAACACCTTACCATAATTTTTGAGAATAGGTTGGATTTCAATGTGGATAGTTTTTCCTTGTGTGTTGTTCTTATCGAGTATCATACATTGGGCAGCCCACTCTCCTTGCCCTCGCCTAAAAATCCTTTCCATCCTTTTACAAGAGACCACCTTTGGGGATCTGTCGGGTAATCCCTTTAGGGTAACTTCTTTCCCTTGGTGTCGGAAACGGATGGTCTGATTCGGAAGATCAAACATAAAACATCCCAAGGAGTAAATCCATGGAGTCCCTAAAATAATGTCAGCATCTAGGGGAACAACATAGAAGTCTTCCGTGATGAGGTGTTCTCCTAGGTAAACTTTCAATTGGGGAACTATTGTAGTACATTGCACCCTAGCACCCGTAGCTGTTGCTGCCTCAAATCCTTCAAATTTCTGGGTACTTAACTTCCTTTGGTTCACTATTCTTTGGTCAATGAAGTTATGCGAGGCCCCACTATCAACTAAGGTGATAACTCTTTGTCCCAAGATTGTACTTTTGATGCGGAATGGGCTATGTTTAGAGGCTTGGTAAATGGTGGCTAACATTGCTTGACTCCTATCTTCAACTCTAGCCTTTTTGTAGGGATACTCATCTTTCGAGTATACCTCGAGTTGGTGGGCCTTGCCCTCACATCTGTGACCTTGCGCCCATTTCCCTTGGCATTTAAAGCATTGTCCATTTCTTTTCAGCTCCTCCATTTTTCTACACCAATGGTCCCTGTCCCTTTTTCCCTTGCACCATTGGCAGGTTCTAGATCCTTCCTCCTTCCGATTATTGTCTTCTCTATGATTAGGTTTAGAAGATGAGGTGAACTTCTTCTGCTGGTCTCTTGGCCAATTGTCTTCATATTTCATGGCCTTCTGTATAGCTTCATCTAGGCGAGAGGGTTCAAAGACACTCACCATGCTTCTAACCAATCCCTTTAATCCCTCAATGAACAAATATGTGAGTCTTTCCTGGGAGATTTCGGGAATCATGACCGCTAGTTTTTGGAATTCATTGGCATAGTTTTCTATAGTACCCTGTTGTCTTAGTTGAGTGAGTTCCCGAAAATACCATTCCTGGTGCCTTTGATCAAATCTTTTTATAAGCCTTTGAGTAAAATCATCATAGGTCTTGACTTGTTGATGTCCTTGGGTTATGAGACCATGGTGCCACCAATCATGGGCCATTCCGGTTAGGTGTAACACTGCAAACTTGATTGCATTTGATTCCGTCATCGGGCTAAGGGATAGATAAGTATCTAATTTCTGAATCCATGATCGGGCAGTGGTCTTATCTTCTCCATTAAAGTTGGGAAGGGTTAATTTGCTTACTCTACTCTTGAGTTCATTATCAATTGAGTTCCTCTCCACCCTTCTTGGCATAGTTCTTTGTTTGGCTTCACAATAGTCTTTAAAAAATACTAGCTCCCTTCTTTCAGGTTCTAATCTATAGTAGGCTTCCACAATCTCGTCTACGTCCTCAACGGGGGGTTTAGGGTTATGATCTTCTTCATTTTGCAAGAAAGGGGGTCGGGTGGGTCTATGTAAAGAACTGGACCAATTTTTTCAATTTTTTTCCAATAACACAACAATGCAGAAGCACCCGTTAGGGTTAGATAAATGAAACCAGCAATTACAAAGTAACTCTTTGCCAAGAATGCGCACTCAATTCCAACATGAGAGAGGCTGTTATATGGCAAGAGGATCGTCAGTACCTTAAATCAAACTGCAACTGAAAGTAACTGAACACCAAGTATGTGCTACCAAATCCAGAATGGAATGAGGCGACCATATGGCGGAGATATAAGAAATACAAATGCAACTCAAATAAATAAGCGGCAAGCCAGCCTCTTCCACTTGTTCAGTGGGAATTACAAAGCATGAAGAACAATTTAGATGAAAGGCTGACAGTACTACTGTTCAGCTTACAATATCATGAAGAATGCCTACCAAGAGCATAAGATTAGAGATGAATAGAGCTGCAACAAAAATAGAGGATTCTTCCTTGCTTAACCAAAGCACCAAGACCAAAAAATCCTTCAAAGACCAATTCTCGAAGTTCTGATTTGTGACAGACCTGCTCTTGAATGTTATAACAGCAATACAGAAAATCCCTAAACTATTCACAACTCCCACAATACTCATCCAAAATGCATAAGACCTAGTGCAAAGTGTTCCTATTATGAAGGCGCCTAAGAATGCATCACAAAACAGACCCTAACAGCAGATATTTATTTTATGCACCAATCCCAATGAGAACCAAATGGTATGGCCCATAGAGAGGGGCGATTTTCTTAAATAAAATTCAGTTCTTCTTTAAAAATTCTGTAACTTGACAGAAAGGGGCGCCCTTGCCAAGGAAACACAAGGGAACAATACCCAAAACGACTCTTTTTGTATTTTTTGACTTATGATAAAAAAACAACAAATCAGCTACAGTGAAAAGACAGCTCCAATACTTCACTAATAAACATGAAACTGAACTACAAAAGCAAACTCAATCTACAATGCAATCCTCACTACAAAGATTCACTCAACAACTAGCAAACCTCTCTACTAGGTGCTATCTCTCAAGCACGAAGTCGAGCCAAGCTAGGAGGCATTCATTCCTCGAAGCAGTCCAACACCATTTCGGCAGCATAACAATATTCAAGATATGAGATAATCCAAATGAGGACCCAAGACCTCCTTTTATAACTTTGTGAATACTCTCCAGAAGCTTCTAGAAACCCTAACTTTTCAAATTTGAAATAACTCCTTTCCCTCCAAAGATGGCGTCCCATTTTCCAAGCAATATTTGACTTTAATTTTAAATTAATTCTCTCCTCAAGGAAGGCGTCCAACTCAAACATGAAATAAACCTTTGAATAATAATAAATTTCCTTCAATGAAGCGCTCACCCTTGAAGAACACCTTTTAAGAACGACTTGAAGTGATGTAGCTAGGCCAAGGGGGGAGTCAGCATTAAAATATAACATTAACATAATATTATTTAAATAAAATGAACTTATCTCTCCAAAATGCATCCCAAGGCCAAAATTGATCAAACCAACTAAGCTGATTGTAGATGAGAGCCATTCGTGCCGAAACCAACAGGACCACTGCCAGAAATAGAATTTACTAAAAATAGTAAATTCCAGAAAGTTGCCCGGATCAAAGTGCATGCGATACCAATGCGAAGCTTTCTGAAAACCCAGAAAGAATCCGCAATCCAAAATCCCAAACTTCAGGATGTAGCCGTCGTAACTTACTAAAAATAGTAAGTCCGGAAAGGTTGCCCGACGCAGTTGCAAGTCATACCTCTGCGAAGCTCTCTGAAAACCCAGAAGGAATCCAGAATCCAAACAACCAAACTCCAACAAACAAAACCCTGAATCATCAAGAGAACCCACCAAGCAGCCGGAAACCCTAATTCTGCCACTGACTAGCCGACAGCACACTGGGAATGGGCTACCAATCACTAAAAAGTGAAGTGCTAAAAACGGGGACAGTACAGTCTAGAGCTCAAGTCTCGTGAAGGGGTGGACAGATTGTTTTCAGAATGGTTAGAGTTTGCTTCTCTATTATTACAGCTACTCAAATTTTGTAGGGCTTGAAGCAACGCTTGGCTGTTTTTTTCATTTTGCTCCAATAGGGCTTGGGTTTTCTTTTCATTATTTTTCATAAAAATTCTAAGCTCGTCCCTTAGGGGGTTACCCATAAAGTCATCCCCACTGCCATTGTTCTCAAGGTTGTTCCTAGAGCCTCTCCTATGGTAGGTTTTCATAGTTTCCCACGGGATGGCAGGAAAGGTGCTCTGATACCACTATAAAAGTCCTTACCTGTCAGGGTCAGAAGAAGCTGGAAAAAGTAAGGCTTAAACATCTTATTCCATTCCAAAAGTCTGTTCAATATTTGTAATCTGCACTCAGTTTTTATTTACAAGTCCAAATGTCCGAGAGTTAGCTTTAATGCCTAATTTCCAAACAACAGATATAATCACATTCTGCAGGACATAAGAATACAATAAGGGAGTCATGCATCTTATCAGGGGAAAGAAACCATGTCACACCTAAGTAGCCTAAGGCCTATCACCTCCTAAATGCCCAATCCCTATTCCAGGGCCTAAGGGGCTGTAGCCTAGGTGAGACCCCCAACCTTACAACCCAATCCCGAATCAAGGGCCTAAGGGGCTGAAGGGCCCAATCCCTTGATTGGGCCTAAGGGGCTGTAGATGGGGTTTTTAGGCAATCTACTTAGGGCATGATTCAACTCTCCTAATAGGATAACATGCTCAAAACAGGTAGTTTATTTGCAAGCATTAAAATGTATCCAATATGCTTATCCTTGAAAAGAAATAATATTTTTATACAGAAACTTTGAAATGAGAATAAACCAAGATGCTACTCAGAGTTTGAGCAATATTCAATTTCTATAATTATGTTCCTACTACACATAAATGAAATAATTACAGATTGTAATAATGTTCATATTCATATTTGAAAAAAATGTAATCTATCCATTATACACAGAAATTAGAGTGCAAATCTAAGTCTAAGTAATTCCCAGATATCAGTACGCATATTCAGTTTTCCATTACACAGGGACGCAGCCTATAGTCATGGACTTATAGCAGTGTTCTAGCCAATATAATCATAGTTCTATATATAATGGAAGTTTCCTTAAGAGGACAGAGACTCGTGCTTCCTGGATAAACCTCGGAACTCAGTCCGCCTACAGCCAGATCCCTACTCATGTGCGGGAATGGTTCTAAATACTCCAGTTGGTCTCAGGTATGATATTCACAATGGCGAGTGTGTTCCAGGTTTCTTAATTCAAAACAAAATCATAGAATGCAACCATAATTCCTACAGTGTGAAGATATCGGAAGTAAGAAATTACGCATGAGAACTAAGTGAGATCACTCACAGTTATTTCGGTTCTAAGTTTGCCTTCTTCCTTGTTGCGCTGGCTCTTCTTTTCCTTCACTCCCGTCCTCATTCTCTCTCGAGCAACTCTTATACCAGTTGATGCTCTTCAGCAGATGTGTCGCTTGCCTCAAGGATACGCCTTTTGTAAATAGTGCGTTTTATTTAAATGATGTAAAAGAATGCATTTTAATCTTTGTGTTTGTTTTAATTCCTTTTAGTATAATAGTATTGTGGATGTCATATTTACATTATATTAATATCCTTTACATTATATTAATATTCTTTACATTATTTTTATAATATTATTTACATTATTTATAATGTTCTCTTATGTGGGTGTTGTGATATAATTATGTGTTAAAGCTACCACTTTGTTATTATTTTACATATATTATATTTCCCTTGTAAAGACAAGTGATGCCAAAAAATAACAATAAATAAAAATAACCTTAGAGTATATTTATGTAAATGTGAGAATTTTTCTTTTGGGTTTCTTCTATGGGGATATGACACCTCATTTGAGGTATTTTAATAATTTTAATTTGTATTATTTGCCAAGGTTATTTTGGACGCCTAGGAAGAGGTGATGAAAGAAGTTTTAAAATATAAAATTGTAATTTGAGTTTGGGCATCCCTTTTTGGAGGGAAAAGGAGAATTTGAAAGGTCATCCCGAAGTTCTATTTAAGCAAGGCTTTGCTCCTTCGTTTGAACACCCATTTCTTATTATGACGAAATGTTGCTGAAATGATTTTAGACCCCTTCGAGGAACGCATACTTCCTAGCTAATATTGGTTTCGTGTTTGAAAGATAACACCTAGTTGATTAAGACTGCTTCTTCATCTAGAGGTTGTAGATTGAGCTTCAAGTTGGTCATTTGATTGATATTTCAATTTTTGGTGTTGCTGGTTCAAGCTTGGTTGTAGCACGTTTTCATTCATAGCTCGTTGGGAAAATTTCTCTTGGTTCTAGGTATTGGCTCTATGTTTTTCCCTTGCTTAGGTGCCCCTTTGCACAAAGTTTCATATTTTTTGAAGGTGTCTATGAATTAATAGAGCTGGTTACCCCTCTTTGGAGATTGGGGTTTTCACTGTGGCTGCATTAGAAAGTGTGCACAAATAATCTAGAGATATTTGGCGTGGTTTCTCCATTGGTACTTGATCGCCCAACTCCTAGCTTCCATTTGCATTCAATTTCATCTTCAGATTTTCAGTTGGTTATCATGAATTTGATATTGGAGATGGTAGCCTAATTTGTTGATGATCTATTGCTATGTGTATCAACTTTCATTTGCAGCTAAAGCTATATTTTGTAACGCTGATTTTAGTACTGATTGTTAAATTTATGTGAACAGATTAAATGCACAGAAAATAATTCAAAAATCAGACAAAATAACACAGCCGATACCCTCGGAAAACCCTCCTCTTGAGGGAGAAAAACCCAGCAACAAAGATCTCTCTTTTATTTATAATAACAGTGACAATATTTCACTTTACAATGAGGTCTAACACAAGACCGATATACAGCACCTGGCAATCTGGAATAACATATAGCAACCTGCCAATTCACACCTGGCAATATCCGAATTGACTGAGCACAGATCTGGCAATCGTCGCTTTGCACTGGATGGTCTTCAATCTGTATTATCTCCACACTGTGTACAGTTCGCACTGAGTAATGTCTTGGCGCTGAATATGATCGCCCTGTATCTTGAATTCGCACTTTGCTTAATATATTCGCACTTGATGATATATTCGCACTTGATAATACATTCGCACTTGATGATACAGAACTGATGTGAATAACCGAACTCTACTAGATGATTACAATGGACGGATCAAGGTGTATAAATACAAGTGAATGGGAGAGATACATCTCAACAAAATCCTTCAAGTCGGCCTCTAAGAAATCGCATATATTCTTAAATGAAAGTCGGCCTTGATAAATGTTAAATATCTTCTAATAAAAGATCAATTCGAATTCTTTTATGTCGGCCATAATATGAAATGAGTATAATACAAAACAATGAACATAAATTAAATAGCCAACGGCTATCATTCAATTTATGTTTCCACGAAGGAGCTGAGCTGGAAGGAACTACCGAAGCTGCTATATCATTAACACTGATCAGCCTTTAATTTCTGCACTTTACATTTTGTATATCACACTCCCACTGAATAAGTGGTTGGGTCATTTACATTTTAGTTTGCTTAATTACTCCCGCTGAATAAGTGGTTGAGTTGTTTACATTTCTAGTTGTAATTCCACTCCCATTAAATAAGTGGTCAAGCTCTTATGGTCAGTTATCCGCCTACTTTACTTTCTAGCATTTACTTTCAAAATGGTTGACTAACTACCTATAGTATTGTACTTTCATTTCCAGTTTATATCTAACGATCCCCTCACACCGTATGCTCTCACCTCGCCCACCTCAAAAATTTTGTGATCAAAAAGTGAAGGGTTACCTTTTAGTTGGTTATGTTTATTGAGCTAACCTTAATGGGTGCAATATTGTGTGTTGAAAATAAAAATAAATAAAAAAACTAAGGGGGATATTTCACAAACGATTGTCAAAATACAAAGGAAATTAGCTTAGTACACTATAGTGATGTCAAAGCTAGTTTTCCTTCTAGCCTATTGAGAATTTAATAGATTGATGCAAAAATACAATTCATATGCAGCCTAGTGAAAGAACTAATAGGTATTATCAAAGGAATCTTAGAAGAGAGTAGTATATTTTTCTAGAAAATACAAAAGAAAGATTTCCTTTTGCAAGTTTACAAGTAGAAGAAATCATGGTAGATAGGGAAAAGAGGAATGAAGGAAATAGCACATAGCAAACACTCAATGATCTTTCTTGAGGACAATAGTAGTTGGCCAATTTATTGACTCAAATGTTAACAAAATATTAATATGTCGACTAATTAGAATAACAATGGGGAAGCAAGTAATTCTACAAACAACCAAACTAACAACACTAGAATGGTTATTGGATTAGTAGCAAGACCATTGATGCCTACCTTTTCAAATAGAGAGGAAATTTTGGAAGGCAATGGGGAACAACAGAATGATGCAAATATACCTAGATTATTTGCATAAGTTCCAATCATTGGAGGATGAATTTCATGCTGCTATGTCATTGAATGATTTTTTTCCAACTAAAGGTGAGGAATAGACCCAAGAAAGATAGGGGTAGACATAATTAGGACATGTAGCATAGGTTGGGCAGGTTGTCCATGCCCACTTTTCATGGCTCTAACAAATTGATAGCATATTCATGAGTCCAAAAATTAGATACATACTTTTCACTTAATCCCATGTTAAAAAATGATGTAATAAAATATGCCAATTCATTTGGAGTAGATGCTCATGAGTGGTGGTACGATGAGATGGTGACACAAGTGCATAGTCTCATAGACTCTTATGTAGATTTCTATAATGTCCCCTTCTTAGGCCTAATCAATTCAAAGACTATTAGCCTGTTTCCTAAGTTCCCCTAGGCAATTAGTAAGGCAAGGGGACTCCAAAGGTCTTGGAGGATGTAGCTTCAGAGTTACATGGGTTCTACTATTAGCAATGACTCTATGGGCAATATTGATCTGAACGACACTCTCTAAAGTATTTTTTGATTTTTGGGGTGTTTTTTGACTTTTGGGGTGTTCTCCAAGCTTCTTGGAGAGGACTTCTATTTATAGTAAATCACAAAATTGGTTTCAATCATCTTCCTACTACTTTGGTTTCATCATGGTATGGTCAGAATTGGATTCTGATGTTGTTTCAATACTTTCCACAACTTGGGTGAGTTATTAAGTTATTTAGTTAATATTTCACTAATGTTGTCTAATTCCGAGAAATAATTAAAGGATAACTTAGTGTAATAGCTCGTTGAGAAGGTGATTAAATGTTTGCACGTAAGGAATTATTTAATTTAAAGAAAAGGTATTTTTTTGGAAAAAAACAGCGAAAAACAAAAAACATTTTTCAGAAAACAGCAAAAAAGTGTTCTTTTTGAAAAATCGATGAAAATGAAAAGAACGCTTTTCAAAAATGCGGAAAAAAAGAAAAAAACACTTCTTCAAAAGTGCGTCGAACTTCCTTTGTTTCAGTGGCAATCATATGCACCATACCAGCAATGGTCTTGCAAAAGTGTTATAACCCCACTCAATACAGCCAAGGTTGGAAGGTCATAGATCATAACAATAAAATATTATCTTGTTAAACTAAAGTTTGAAAGCATCTCGTTAGTTGCCTACCCTTGTAAGCCTGTAGTTTAGGCTAGTGAAGCCTCTTGTTATTTCATCCCTCTTTTCTTCTCTCACCTTATGCATCCAATTTAACTCTATATGGAGCTTCTCTAGGCATGCAAATGTTTATTAGATGAATTCTTAGCAAAGAGACTATTAAAAGAGTATTTTCCACATTTAGCAATGTTTTATTGCTTGGGATTATTACATATAAATGGTGCAGAGCTATATAAAGGACAGATTTTACATACATATATTTTAGTGGATTCTGACTACATCAACTTCAGACAGGAGATTTTATTACACATAGAGATTTCTAGGATGTCTAACTCATTTCTCATGGGACCTTCTGGCTGCAGCCACTTTGCAGATTCAGATTTAATGTCTTTTTTCTTGGCTTGTTGACTGGGATTTACAACCATTTGAATTTTTGGTTTTAGTAGGTCAAGTTTGAGTAAGTCTTAACATTCCATAGATTTTAAATTACCCTCATGCTAGGTGGGTCCTAACCTATTCCATTAGGCACTACGTTGCCTAGTATTTGCTATTGCCCCTCCTCTCTATCTTAATAGAGGATCTTGCAATGACTAATGTTCAATCATTCAATTTCTATACAACCATAGACATAACTGAACCCCTGCCTAAATTTATTTATAAAATATTTTTACCCATAACCTATAACGTCCTTAGTTTAATTTGGTATACTGTTTCTTTATATTAGTCAAAAAATAAGGGCTGCTAGTTCACCTACTTTCTAACGATTTTCTTATATAACATTAAGTCATTAGTAAGACAGATTTTGTTAAAATGTTTGGATTCAGAGGTGTGAATCAGTAAAGGTTAGGTGAAAGCTTGAGCCTTGTTGATATCCTTCAAGCTTTAAATTGCAGTCATGCTATGTTGTTACTAACTGGGTTTTATATTCGCCTGAGAGTTTTTACTATTCTGTTCTGTTTATAAAGGATTTCCTAATCACTTATGGTCAACTATGCTCGTTTTGTTTTTAGCAAGGGATGTAAGTACTAGTTTTGATTCATTTCTCTGAATTCAATAAGTGGCACCCTTTGTGTGTTAAATGTTTTTGATATGTAATAAGCAGTTTTGGCCTCTAGCTCAATACAGTGTGCCATTTCTGTTTTGCTGATCTAAAAAATATGAACTGCTATTTAGTCTGTAAATCATGATTGTTCTAGTATTTTAATTTGGTAAAGAATTGATGGGATAACCTTTGCTGGAACCTTCAGGATCAGTGATTTGCATTACTGCAAAATTGGGTTAAATTGTCATTTCACCTATTTTGTTGTCTCTCAATGACAGGCATCAAGTAATTATCAAAACCGCACCAAAGATGTGAAAATTTTTAATGATCAGAACCAATGGGTGAAAAGAGGAATAAGTTTGGTACCTGTAAAGTTCAATGCCTACTGGGAGGGACAGCAAATGATCTGTTTGGTGAATATTCATCCAGATTGTAGTATTAGCATTTATCATTCAGGATGTGAACTTGGACAGGGACTAGATGTTAAAGTTTCTCAGGTAATGTTGCTTTTCCAATTGATGATAACATTTGATACTCACATTCTCTAAACAAGTGTATGAATAAGCTTGTTAATTTGGCTTTGCCTCAGATCTTTTTATGTAGGATTCCATTGAACTAGTAGTCCCTACAAATGTCCACATGTGGGTAAACAAATACAATTTAAATTAGCTTTAGAAGGTTAATGTAACTTCAGTTCATGTCAATCATTTTGATGTAGCGGGTAATTATTTATTATCAGTACAGTGTTGTTTACTATCAAGAAAAGTTGAAAATAGAAAATAGCAAAATAAAGGTTTATAAGTGATAATGGCCACTTGAAACTGAAATGTGAATAATATTACTTGACTGCCTAAGTGAAACTTAAGGCCAATGATTTTGTTTTCTCAAAAGCATCTGTGAATGGTTTGTATGTTATCATGTTAGCCTACACTAGCCATTTAGAGGATGGTTTTCAAGCGATCACATCTATCTGTTATAGTTTCCATTTCATCATAGAAAGAAAGTACTTGGAACTTGAAACTAAAGTGCAACCAATATTTAAGTTGACCAACTACTTGAAACTTAAGGCCTATGCTTTTGTATCCTGATGCATGCATGAATGGTATGTATGTTATCATGTGAGCCTACACTTGCCAAAGAAGCACATTCTATGGTTTTCAACTTTCAAGCATTGACATACCTTTCTTATAGTTTCCATTTCATCATCATAAGGAAATACTTGGAACATCGCCAAGTATTAGTTCATTTTTCTACACGTTGATGATGTGGATGTATAGTCCTTATGACATGTTGGCGTAACAATTAACACCTCTGGAGTGCAAGTGGGTACGGACAGCTATGCACACTACGCAATGAGTGCTCTTCAAATTAGGAGGGGAAGCTCCCTCGTTGTGCGGACAAAATGCTTGAAAAAGTAAACTAAACTAATTCCTGTCTTTTTGTCTTAGCTGAAAGAGGCACAAGGATTTTCTAGTTTCGTAAATCTTAACTACAACTCAAAACTAACTAACTTATACTATCCAATCTCCTCAAGAAATTAGAGCATGAGGAAACGGAGCGGGAATGAGCTTACACAATAAACTGGGTACAAATTCACAATGTGAAGGCAAGGTGGGCACAACTATTTGCTTGTTTGAATAGGTTTATTATCAGACACATCATATGATAAGCTTTAAGTACAGATTCTCAACGTGAAGGCAAGGTGGGCACAACTATTTGCTCAATCTGAATAGGCTTATTAGTAACACAACACAAAGGATAGCCAACTAGGACAGTAAATTGCATAGAGGAAACACACATACAATTTACGATCGAACTAGCCACTATATCTAACTAAGATAAGCATTCACCATAATAACTGCATGAAACCCGAGTGGCATAACAATTCATCATCATAATAAATACTTGCAAATAGATATAGAATAAGCAATATTACAAGCAAGGTGGGCACAGCATATATTACTCTCTCGTGCAAAAGTTAATTACAAATGAGCTGAAAGCTCTTATTTATAGACATCAAAGGTGTAGGGAACCATAAAATCACCTTGAGTCAACTATAGTCTTGCAATGCATGCAAAATTTTATTGCTAAACCCTAATAAAGCAAACTATACAGTTAACTGGAAAGCTACCATCAATTAACCGGTACATCTAATCTAAAAATGGACAATGTGCAAGCATGCACGTCCTTATTGAAAGCAAGTTAACTGGAACACTACCATCAGTTAATGGAAAACCCTAAAAGAAACTCCAAATGTACATAGATAATCCCAAAATAGACATGCATGAGATGTGGGACAACAAGTTAACTCGGAAAGAAGCGTCGAATTAACTGCTATGTCTAATGTTTATCCTGAGAGGTGGAACTGAAGTCTACTGGCCGTGATCTTGAGCAACCAACCCCTCCACGAGGTTGTTGACTGCGTCACTGTCTGGAGCACTGATACTCTGCCGAAGTATACTATCTCTGTGTAGCATGTCCTCATCGCCTGTGATCTGGTACTGAAGTTCACCTTTGCTCCTAGTTGCTTCATCAAACAACGCTGACATGACTGTAAATTGATTCATCTTACAGCCAACAGTCTCCCCACTGAAAATACTATGAATGAGTGCCTGGAGCTCTGACTATACGTCAGCAAACTCAACATGCGCACCACCCTCAACCTGATACCGGCATGGTATGTGAGATACGAGAGTTCTCACATACCGGGGTGCACTAGTGATGTGCTCTCTACTCTCAGCAAACTTTAATGCCATTATTTCGTCTATCTTCGCCTTGAATACCAACTGTGTTGTCCAAGCATAGATAACCTCTTTATCTTCTGCATCTGTGACTGATTCATATGCCACACTCAGGTGAGCAATCATAATCTCATCTCGAGGTTTATCCATTGCCATGTCTCGCTCCTCATCTTGGAGATGTAGACGAAGTTCGCGTGCATTGTATTGTAACTGGTATAACTCTGCAAGCACAAAGCAACCTCTAGTAACGAACTCCTCCTCCCACTCCTCCAAACGCTTTTTGTATGCAACCAGGTGATTAAGTTGGCCCTGTTTTGCTGGTGGCTCTAGCATTGGTGGGAGTGTGACGATGACATCTTTCGTTCTGTGTACAAGGCTAGAAATGTATTGATGAAGTTGTCGGATTTCAGCCTTGAGGACTACCTTGTCTTGGCCGTCTTTCAACATTCTATCCCTTGCGCTGTCTGTTGCAACCTGTAGGAGATCAACCTGTGTTTGGCGGGTGCTACGACCAAGGTTGACTGTGATCACCTTGAAGTCTTGAACTTCAATCTTGTTCAAACTCTTCTCCTCTAGAGGTATGGCGGTCTCTATGACAATCTCCATATCAACATTCCTCTCCACATGGACCTGTTTCTTGATCCTCCTGTCGGGCGCATCCTAGTAGACATGATCAAAATTAGAATGATCAAGTACATACGATGGCTGCCTCCTCTTCCTTCCCAGTTGGCTCTCAAGCCAAGACTGATCTCGACTAATCCCACTGGAAGGATCTATACTAGCAATATGAGGCTCCGACAAGAGTGGACATGTAGAGGTGTTAACTACAAGGTGGCGAGTCTAAGTCAAAATCAATATGAATTGGAACTGGAGACTACTCTGGTGTAAGTGATGGTAGGTGTGTCTGAACCTCAAGCTCGGGCAAACTCTGAACTAGCTCTCTAACAGGCTCCATGTGTGTCTCAGTAGCGAGCGCCTTTCCTTTTGAGTTGTTAGGCGCTTGAATCTTCTTAGGAGGGTTACTCCTTTTCTTCTGTTTGGGTTTAGACAAGGAAGGTAGTGAAGCATCCACCGATGGTGGCTCTGTTCTAGGTATGACTACCCTCCTAGTCTTCTTGCTATCAAGGTAAAGTATACTGTTTTGGATAACTCTACTAGACTGTAATGTCCCCATTTTAGCCCTACACTCTTCTTTTGGATTTAGCCTATTTCCGGAAATCCATAAGCTAAGTCTAAGTAGAAAACTAGGGTTTCCTCTTTCAGATACTGCTCAGTTGGCATTCAGAGGATGTTGTGCAGACTTACTATTTATAGCAGTTTGCTATTTTTAGCAAGTCTATCTTTTGGTAGTATCTATCTAGCAGCAATTCAATCCTTTGTAGTTCAATGTTCAGTTTGGCTTTCTGTTGTTTTGATGTGAACTTACTATTTATAGCAGTTGGCTATTTTTAGTAAGTCTAATTTTGACAGTAGCATCATCAGCAATTCAGCTCAAGTCATCTTGCTATCCTTCAGTTTCAGTTTGGCTTTGGTTATCTCCATGGATTAAGTTTTATACTTAGTCATTTTTATGTTTCTCAGTTGTACCCCCATGCCTAGGAATGATCACTTCATGTTGTTTTTAAAAGGGCGTCATTAAGGGGTCAATGGTGCATTTAATGAATTATTAAATGCTTTATTGTTGCAAAGTGAAGTTGGACGCCTAAAAGAGGTTGATTAATATTTTATTATTTCAAAAAGTGAAATGCTTAAAGTGGCGTCCCTTTTGGAAGTTGAAGTGATTCAACTTCTTGGAATTTGAAGAGTCTCTTGTTGCTTCATTTGCCAATTGAAACTTATATATTGTTGTTTGTTTGAAGAGCTGATTATCTTTGGAAATATTGTAAAGTTATGCTACTGGTTTGAAATCCAGAATCCGGCTAAGGGAAAGCTTAGCAATTTGTCTCCATTCTTCGGGCCTGAAACTATGGTTCCCTAGATGGTGGATTGAGAGTGTGCTTCATTCAGAAGTGCACATTGAGCTTCATTGTTGGAGAATTTGAAGTATTTTTCAGTTTTTGAGCTTGCTGGTTCATTCATGGCTGAAGGTGATTTTCATTAACAGCTCTTTGTACGATTTTAATATGCTTCTGGGTATTGAAGATATGGATTCCTAGCACATGGGCGCCCCTTCCCATAGAAGATCAGAATTTATTTCAAAGTATTTATTTTTATTCTTGCAAAATCGCCCTTGCTAAGGGTCGTACCATGTTGGGAGCATTGGGAATTGTGCAAGTAAATTAATGGTTGCTTTTTGAAGCTGTTTCATCATCATGACATGGGCGCCTATCCTCCAGAGGTTCATTGCAATTGATTTCACTCAATTTGAAGGTAAATTGATAAAGTTATGTGCATTTCATTGATGCATAGTTTGCTGGTCTGATTTTCTGTATTCCCTGTTTCTGATCAAACTTGTTAGTTTTTGATATAATGCTGGTTTGAGCTTCATTTCTATATCATTAGTGTATTGTAAGAGTTAGAGGAAGTGATACTTTAACCATTGATTGATTTGGAAGCATATCTTTCTTATTTGCAGCTGTTTAATTCATTGTAAAGCTGATTAGTAGTACTAACAGCTATTTATTTTATTTGCTGCAATTAGTTTAAATTTCATACTCCCACGATTGAGTGGTTGAGTTTAAATAATCATCTTTCTTAATTGTAAGTTTCCCCCCACTAAATAAGTGGTTGTGTGGACTGTATTCCCCCCATGTTAATAAGTGGAAGTGAGGATTTAAATGGCTGGCTTGCCGCCTTTAATAATGTAATAATCTCACCCACTGAATAAGTGGAGTATCCCCACTGCTTGTGGATGCCTACATCAGCAGATGAATTGTAATTTCAGTTCAATTTACTCCTAATGATCCTCTAACCATATGCTATCACCTTGCCCAAATTGGGATCTTGGTGAACATTCTTGGTTAGAGTTACTTCCATACTGATTTGCTTTTGGAGCTAACGCTAATCAGTGACTTGTTGCTAGTTTGTGTATTGAATTTTGGGAAAAAATTAAGGGGGAATATTTCAATGGTATCAGAGCAGAAGATCCTGCCATCCTGTGGATCAGTGCTTCATGTTTAGGCAGATGAGTGACAAAGATCTCCGGTACTAAATCAAAAGTCAGAACAGATTTTAGTTCAGCTCCTTGTCGTATCCAAAAGTTGGCAGTTAGGCATGGCTAATGAAGAAGAGATGAAATTGGCAGAGACTCTCTTTATGGCTGGAAAGAGACTTTGTAAAGAATTTCAGTCAAGAGAAAAAGAAGAGAACATTCTTCATTTGTTAGAACAATGTTTGAGACATGTGAAGCCATCACCTTCAGAGAAAATGGAGTTGGCACTAGCTCCTGCAGTTAATGCTTTGAATCAGCCCTATTGGTTGGGGCATCCTGATGAAGAAACCAAGCTGCTGATTTCTTCGTGTTTCATGGAGATAATAAGAGTTGTAAATCCCCATTTTCCCTATGATGATGAAACTATGAAGGTTATATTGAATATGATAGTGGAAAGTTTTCAAGATTTGGATGAAACTGGTAGTAGCTTGTTTTCAAGAAGAGCAGTTGTTTTAAAAACATTTTTTGAAGTTAGTGCTTGCATCTTATTGATAGAATTGGGGATGGAGAATCAGATTTATCACTTGTTTAATTATCTCTTCACCTCAACCTGGAGTGAGCAAGAAGAGAGTATGCTTGCAGCTGTCATGAATGTTCTAATCTCTACAATTAAAGAAGCTGATAGTCTTCCTGAAAGTGTCCAAACTCTTCTCTTGGATGCTTATAAACGTGAAGAGTAGATTTCTCCCATTGCTGATTTGTTAGTTAAAGAAATTTTCAGTCAATGTGAAGATAAGTTGAAACCATTTTTGACGAAGACTGTTGTGAACAAAGAGGAGATTTCTCACCTTTGATTAAATTGATGCAAGGTCTCCAAACTTAGTCATTTCTCTGATCTTCCATCTGACGCTTCGACCTACTGCTGACGGTGAATGATGAACCCTGCAGACTGGATGATAGGTTCATTGCGTGACTGGAAGAATTCTGCATCCAATGACTGTATGTAAGATACCTAGAAGCTGAATTAAGGACCCTAGAAGCAAGGGCGCCCCTAGCCTGTGAAGGCACAGTCACCATTTTGTCAATAGTGTGGAACTTTCATTTGGATACCCTACTTTGACCCTTGACACCGGGAGCTGAGGTGCTCCAATTCGTGCATCGTCAGTCTCTCTGCATAACTATATCAACTTACAAGAGACGTCTCTAGAGGTGACGAAGCAAGAAAACTGCATCTAAGACCTTAAAAAGAAGGGCGCCTTTTTCAAGGAGATGTGCATTTTCCATAGTCATTTTTCCGGTTGTCTTCAATTTTCAACACTATACACTAACCTATCACGTATAAGTGTTTGACAAATCCTGGAGGCTGATGGCTAGACTCGTTGGATAACTGGAGTAATTGTGCACAAGTCTTGTGAAGACTGCGAATGCTAAAAACCCCATTTGGCAGGCCTAAAAGCTGGGCGCCCCTAGCCTACAGAGGTACAATTGTGTATTTCAACATTTCTCCAACCTCTGATTTACGTGCTCGGTAGATCCTCTATCATGATCACTCAGAATGTCGGATCACCTCACGAACTAGTGCGTTGTGGAGCTAGACTAGATTAGAAAAGATCTCCGGAAGACCGCATCTGCAAATTTAATCATCTGAGGAGTCAAATTCAAGGGCGCCCTTGGGAAACTAAAAATTTGAAAGCGTCTGATTTGTGTAACCTCTTTGTACCCTCTGCTTCTACCGTCAACTATCGAAGTTCTGCACTTCAGATGACCTCACTACATAGCTCGTCGGATAGCCAAACTAATTCTGAAGAGATTAAATGTATTTGCAAGCACATGCAACAAGATTTGGGCCTTCAAAAAGCAAGGCACCGCTGGGCTACAAGGGTGCAAATTTGTTTTTTGCAAAATATCATCATCTGTATCTATCTCTGTAAACACCTTTCTCGCCACTAAAACGACCTTGTAGGAGTATAATCTCATCATGAAGCGCTTCTCCATCATCACATGTCTCGTTCTAAGTCCCAGGTTCTAGTTCTGAGCTCCAGGTACTAACCAATTGTTGTTGATGACTGACATGACACTGACTAAAATCCATATTTGACTTGCCCAAAAACTGTATTTTGACATCAATTTAGCAAGGTTTAGACTCTTTTAAGCAAAATGCCTTAATGAAGCAAAAAATTTGGTTTGGGTACAACATGACACAATATGCATTTTTTGAATGCTTGTATTTATCTACTATTTTTGTATTTTCCTCAAATGTTTGTCATGTTCTTGGAGGAGGTTATATTTTCCTACATTCTTCATGTTTTGTATAGGTATTATTTTGATAGACTGGTCTTCATGTGATATTTGTTATATCAAGTTGTGTAAGAGAGTTTTTATTTAATTATTCCAAAGTGTGAGTTAGTCATCGAGATCTATTATATTGAACTAGCTAGTGAATTTTGGGTAATTTTGTTTGGTTGGTTCCTTCCTTGTATATCTCAAGTTGTAGGTTGTTTATTATTGATTCAAGACTTCCTTTATGAATGCGTGATATGAGCTTGGGTGTGTTCGGGTTAAGGTTGTCATTTTTTTCTATGATGTTTTGTGTAGTAGGTTGTGACATTTCATGATTATAAATTTTCATTCTAGGTTATTCAAATGGGAAGAGGTTTATTGTGGTGTCATTGTCCTTTTAATGCATTATAAGTATTGTTGTATTTTGTAATGGGTGGGGAAATCATGGGTTGTTTGGACTTTGGAGCATAGTTCATAGGGAGACAAATCTGACTCAAACTTGACAACTCGACAAAAACTCAACAAATTAAAATAATACTTAGATTACTTAAAATAAATTTTATTCAAATTATGCTTACAAATATAGTAAATGAGTTGGTAAAACATTGAGGAAGTTTTTTTTGATTGATTTGAATATAGAAAGAATAGAATATTGCATAATCATGCGAATACTATAATAGCCAACTAATAAATATGATATGTTATATGAATTTATGATGCTTGTCATTATAAATTACATGTCCATGCAAATTGCAACAATTTACAATTTCTTCCCCATTCTAGTGAAAAATTGAGGTAGGGATCAACTTCTTGTCATCGGTCACAGCTCCACTCTCATAATAGAAGAATGCCCACCTTGGATCTAGATGGTTGTGACTCCTCCTTGGCCTTAAGTTCAAGATTATCTTCAATGATGTCATCCAATCCAATGTCTCCTTGTGCTATAGCTGCACCCTCCATAGCTTGCCTCTTGAAATTTCAATCTTTTATATTGTAAACATGGTGTGTTCTCATCTTGCCCAATATAGTCTCTATATGGATCAATCTCATTGAAGTCTATAAGAATGTTTGTCTTGCACGATAGAGGAAAGAGGTTGCATGGCCAAAGGGTGCTAGGTGTGACAAGGAGACTAGTTGCACAATAAAGGAATACCTTATGCAAAAAGAAAGATACTTGCACAACAAAGAGATTCGCTTTCCACAGCAAAGCAATCCTTATGCAGCCTCTAGAAACCCATGCACAACAACTAAGATCTCTTGCAAAGTGACTAAAACTCTTTCACAACAATGTGAATGACTTGTGTAGCAATTAGGATCTCTAGGGTTGTGTAAACTGTAAAGGGGTGTACAATAACCTTTTTATATCATAACTTGTTATTCCCTAACTAGTAAAAATATCCATGATCGGCACTTTCATTGAAAAACAATAACTTAAATTAGTGTTAGAACTTAAAGGAAACTGAATTCAATGCTTATAAAGCATGTTTGACCTAAATCTAACATTAAGGAAAGAAATATGATTGTCGCAGTGTTTGGGAAAAAGAAAAACTGAAAATGAAAAATTATGTTTTGGAAACTTGAAATTGCAGATAGTAGCTCCTCAAATCTGCTTCAAACTTGTTCAAATTCACTCAAACAATTTGCAAATGCTGTGTGAGGAAATTGCATGGTTGGATTTACTTAAGAAGACCAAAAAATCACATTTTTAGTGCTTTTTTCATGTTCAATAGCCTACCCACAAGTCTGCCACATATGGTGAGTTTGCATCATGAACTTACTAAAAATTGACATCACAAATTGGCGAGTTTGATGCCGAGTACCTCAACTAGCAAAATTAGTCACAAGCCATGCAAGTACTTAGTGAATTTAAATTTTGTTAGCATTTTTATTTGCATCTTTCAATGTGATAGATAACAAAACAAATGTGCAGTAGACAGAAGGGAAAGCTCCTAGTAAAATAAAAACTAATCTACTTTGCACAATATGTATTTGCTATTACAATCTTTACAATGTATTCTATGGAGATTTTGATAATGCAATACAAACTAACCAAGTAAAAACCTTATCTTTTTGTTTTCTCAATCTAGAGCACAAGTTGATTCAACATATCAGCACTAGACAAAAGATTTTTTGGGATTTTTGACTGAAAAGAATCCCTACAGCTAAATGCAAAGATTGAACAATGCAAGCTAAATGCAAAGATTGAGCAATGCAAGAACACATAGAAATTGAATAGGATAAATCATAAAACACATAAACATGAGTGGTAGGGTAAGTTAAATGAAGGAATCGCTACAAAGCCATAGTCTCTAGTCCTCTACCTTTGAGCCAACCTGCAATACAAAGCTTGCAAACTACCCTAAGCAATTTAATCTTCCTTAGTAGACACAAGGCATCTCAATAGACATTTAAAAGCAAGAAAGTATAATAAATTTCATTGAATGAATAATGAATTCTAGATTAACAATAACACACGATGAGCAAGAATTTCAACAAAATATGCAGGTGTGAGAATAATCATTTTTCCGCTAAGTGGAAAAGACCTTTATATTGTTTACAACATAGAAGCATAAATCCTCAAATAAACACAAAAATCCTGATTTTTAAAAAATCTTCGACCAAAATGATGTTTTTTCCCAAAAAATTCTGATTTAATCAATCGTGATTTTTGTGATTTTTTGAGGATTTATGCTTCTATGTTGTAAACAACATAAATGGCATTAACAAAGAGAACTAGCGCCTCACTATGAATCGTGGCACCCTTAAAAAAAACGCAACTCACCAAAAAGGAATCACAGTAGCTCAAACTCCCACCGCTGGTTGCCAAAATCTGATGCAGCCCCTCTTTGACCACATATGCTACGCAAGACTCCTCAATGTCCCTTATAATAGATTCCAAGTGAGACACAACAGTCTGAAAATTAAGGCTACGACTTCATAAAAGTGAAGAGGCTAATATCATTGAGCTGCATATAAAACTAAACACCATCAGCCTTAAGAAATATTATTTAATACCGCTAATTCCTGAGCCAACCTTCAAAAATTTAGTAATATTAAAATATACATATATTTGATACTCCTCTAGTTTATCCAGACCACAAACTCTGATTTTTGTCTCTACAAGAGACTTCACAAATTTTGCTTATTCCACCTGTAGAATTCCCTGTAAAAATCTGAGCATTCATTCCACAACTAGCTAGGGTAGAATTGTTCCACCACTGAAACTAGATACCCATAGGGTTTTCATCCTAGGGTTCGAACTTTGAAAAGCTCTTCAAAATCACACCAAATAATAATATCCAAGCATATCAAAAATGATCTTTCTTTTTCACTATTGTATGCAACAACACATTACCTTTTCAAATTCCCGCTTTTTGATAATTAAAATATACTCCGGAATAATAAAGTAACCTTTTAAAATTTCATTAATTAACCACAAAGTCACTTAATGAACTTAAGTGAATTTTTTTTTGATTTGTAATGGCAGCATAGCTGGGAAATTATATTAATTTTGCAAAATGATACATCGTTACAATTCATACCCCATAGGGTCCTTTGCATTCAAAATGGCATCTAGCCATCGAGATTAGCTGGTTACAAAGAAAGCAAAAAGGACAAAACATACGCTCAAAACCTATCAAAATCCTACCCCCACAAACACCTATAATTCTTCATAAAAATGCTCAGAGCCCACTAGATTGGCGAAGGCATGAAACCATTCCATGCCAATCACTGCATCCAATCCCAGCTGCCTGCACAGGAACTTATGACCAACTGATGCTCAACGTCTATGGCGTTGCAGCTACTCTCCTTGCAAGTCCAGAATGAAGGGATGCCAGTCCACTTCAATGCCCAAATCGAACATCCTCTCCACATCGTCTGGCCATGGCAAGCCCACTCCGGGCATTGCAATTATGACAATATCAATATCTACCACCAGGATTTAGCCCTTAAATACCGAGCAAAGCAAGAGCAAGCACCTTTCCTTTGGCAAGTTTAAATCCAACAATGACGCCAGGAACCAGGATGAGATATCAGAATTGACCCTTGTACGATTCTTGGAAAAACAATAAGTTCTCCCAAGCACCATTCTCACTGCCTCTATGCACAGTATGTCCTTGTTGTTGCATATATTTTTCATCTGCTTGTCCGAGATTATGCCCAAGAAGGCAGACTCCTTCGTGCTCTTCAATTTCGCAGGTGTATCCATTTTGGCAACTATGGCTTCATCGAAATGCTTAATAAATAGGGAGAAAATTGAATTCCGCATTAGTCGTCGGCCGCCAAATCCACTCCTCATTGTCCTTTCAACTAAAACCAGAGTGTTTTGTTTCAGGTGTTCAATTAATTCACACGAGGATTCAACATCCCAATTGCTAAATTTCCAAGGGAATTTAAGTGAAAGTACTTATGATGTTTGTTGGATGCGTCCAACTGGCCTTTCTTCTCTCAGTGTTGCATAGGAAGTCCCACTATCCTTTTTATTTATACGCCAAATTTTTCATAGTATCTGCAAACCGCTCTAAATAATGAGCTTGTCAAATCCATCTGAGTGTCCTTCGTCCGTCCCGCAGGAGTAATTAAGAGAGTTTTCTTTCTCACTTGCCAAGTGTCAAGGCCCATGAGCCACATCTAGCCATCCTGTCATAGACAATATGCCCTCATCAGCACATGGGCCATTGAATTACCCCTCATTGATGCCTTCATTGGCCAAGGCATCCACTTCTTTGTTGCCTTTCCTATATGTGTGATTAATCAAGAGGCCTTCAAAGGATTTCATCAGCTCCACTTCCTTTGCTAGGAGTTCCCTGAGCTTCCAGTTAGGAGTATTCTCACATCTTAGAGCATTGATAACCAAAGTTGAATTACCCTCAATTTTGATCTTTGCCAAACCTAACTCTTTGCATAAGTTCAAACCATGAATTACTGCCAAGAATTCTACTTCATTGTTTGTTCCTTCTGGTAATCATTTTGAGGATGAAGCCACTGTATTTCCTTGCTCATCCTTGATGATGCATCCGGCCCCCAATGGGCCTGGATTTCCCTTAGAAGCCCTATCGAAGTTCAACTTATACAATCCTTGTGAGGGCGGCTTCCATGCTATCAAAGCCCAATCCTTCTCTATCTCCTTATCACCTTTACCAACCTAGGGCGGTATCCTGAGAGAGGGCCATGTTGCTCGGAGCCTTGCATCCCACTTCGAAAAGTGTTTATTTTTCGCCTCTCTTTGGGCTAATTTAGCATTCAGGGTCTCTATTAAACTCGCCTCAATTTTGCTTATTAGAAAAGCCAGGCCCAATTTCTTATCTTGGAAAATCCTTTTGTTCCTTTCTTTTCACAATTCCCATACCAAGATTGAGGGGCCGAGAATCTAGATATCCCCATACACCGAGTTCTTCTTTAGGGATGGCCAAGAACAAAACCAACTTAGCAAGTCTATGTGCAGAGCACTTGCCCATCCCAATCTTGCACAGAGCCATCTCCAACATTCTTGGGAAAATTGACAACCTAACAAGAGATGGTTTGAAGTCTCTTCTGCCTCTTCACATAGAACACATTTGGAGGGCCCCTAATAACCTAAACGGTGAAATTTTTCAGCCGTAAGGATTTTATTTTGGATAGCAACCCATGCAAATGTCCCTGCTTTGGGAAGACACACACTACTCCAGCAAAGATGCAAAGGCAGACTACAATTCACTCTCCCGCTCTCCTCATATAGCTTTTTTGTATCCATCCTTCGCATTATAGCTACCAGTCTTTGCTTCTACCCATATTAGGGTATCACTGCTCGTTCTCAAAGAGAACTCTATTCTTTAGAGCATCTGGAAGTGCCTGAACCTCCCTAAGTGGAAGATTGAGGTTTCTAAAATCTTTCCATTTCCAGTCAAGGGCTGACTCACTCAAGTCTCTGTAGATATAATCCTTAACTTTGTCACCCCACAAGTCCTTTAAAACCTGTTTCAACCGTCCAACCTCAATTATATTGTCCAGGGTAGGAAAGCCTGCCCAAGAGTCCTCCCAGAATAGTGCCTTGCTTCCGTCCAAGATATCCCAAGTTAGATAATCACAGATGAGAGATCTACATTTTTTCATTAAATTCCAAATTTAGAATCTTGAAGGAGTATTCGAGGTTGTAAGGATGTCCCCATTATTTCCATCTTCAATGTACGTATTATGCAATATTCTTGACCATTTTCTCTAATATTCGTTGTGCATGTGCCATACCAGTTTGGCTCCCAAGGCCACGTTCTACATCTCTAGATTCTTCAACCCCAGCCCACCATCTTCCTTGGTTCTATAGAGTTTCTCCCAAGATATTAGAGCCATTTTCTTTTTTTCTTCATTTCCTTGCCAGAAAAAATCTCTCAAAATTTTAGTTTGTCTGCACAGCCATTCGGAATACAAAGTACCAACATTAAGTATATTGGAAGGGAAGAAAGAACCAATTTAATCAATGTTATCCAACCTACCAGGTGAGCCATCTAGCTTCCCAAGAATACACCTTATGTGACAACCAAACCTGTACGTCAAATTAAAAGTTTTGAATTTAACCACAATAAGTAAAAACAATACCATTTCAATAAAAAATTTCTTTTCAATTTCATAAACATGATATATCATTTTACAATTTTAATTATTTCTTTCCAAAACAAACTACAAAGTAAAGAAGAATAAGATACATACATAGCTCGTAAGCTTTTGGCACAAATAGAAGTAAGAAGGTCCAGGAGTCCATCCTGTCAAATCTTGGATCATCGGCCGATTGTTGAGGAGGAGAAACATCACTCGGGCGTATTTCCGCCAACCACGGACTTATTATGCAGTCCCCCACACATTCATTATTCAATGAATGGCCCTCCCTTCGAAGAAGAGATTGGTAGGGTACCCCTTAACGATTACCAACTGAGCATAGTGTTGTGTTCCTACATAACTAGGTCCTGTGCAAACGACAACTCTTGAAGTAGTATGTACTTCAAGATCACGGTGAACTGACAATGTAGTACTACAACTAAATGTAAGTTGTTCCTAACACTACTTTGGCCAAAGTGTTTACATTCAATAAAGAACGTAGGTCATCTATCACATGCACTAGCCAAGGTCAATTTGACTTAAGGCTTCCTTACTCTACGCGTAGGTTGGTCTATTCGGGGTAATCCATACCCTAGATGTCCTACATCAAGCTATCTACTAGAAAGGAGGACAGTTTAACAAGTACTCACAATTACTTATCCTAAACTGGACATCTTCATCGTAGGAGTTTCATTAACTTGACTAAGTTAATCTATTAACTTGTTCGTGATCGGCACCTTATTAAACACCCTCATTTCTTCCCTAGTATTTAATAGCTACTTGAAAACATACACTCCTTATATGGAGCTAATAGCAAATCACTCCTTAATGCATCTATGAACCTAGTGTAATTCGTACACTAATGTAAGCAAGTGTAAATAGTAGTAAACATGCAATACCAACTTTTCTTAAATCACAAATTGCTTCTTGATCATGGACTTTAAAAGCAATTCCTACTCTTTACCTAATCCAAAGTTATTCTTTCAGAATTACAATTAGAAAACCATTCTAAAATATGAAGAGTAGAACTAATTATAACTCCCTATCCATGTTTATTTAGAAAATACAAGTTTAGACTTTTATTTAGAAACTCATTCTAAAATACAAAAGTAGAATAGCATGCATATCAAAAATATATTTAGAATTTCGTTCTAGAATATGAAGAAGAATTGCATGCTTGATATATGCTTTCCCACAAATGATGTTCTACTTTGAGTCTGTAACACCTTCATTCAACAGCCAAAAGACTTCCAGCTACCTCTTTTACTAAGAATCAACTTATAAACACAACTTCAAGATAATCTCAGCTCCTTATTCTTCCAACTCAAAAATGAAAAATGACAGTAAATAATCACTGTCACTATAAACTGTGCTCTCAGAAAATAAAGAAGAATTCACTCTAAATTAATGATATAGGATAGAAATTGCTGAATCTAATCAGAAATCAAATTGTAAGCTCTCAGAAATTGTCTCTGCTCTTCAAAGAAAACCTAACAGCAATATGAATTGGGGTATTGAAAGAGTGAACAAGCGCCTTTATACAGAGCCCCTGGTCAACTTATTTTGCTATTAAGAAGGTAAGAAAAACGCCAGACAGTCCCAGAATAATTCAAACTTGCAATGTGGCGATTTAAAGAGATGATTTGGCCTTTCCTATTGACAGCAAATGCAGAAAGATTCGACATTGAACTGATAAAACTCAATATTTGACACCTACAGGCGTGTTTCTGTTTTAGGCACACAAACTCAGCAGTTCATTTTGATGATTCAACAATGGTGAAAAGGTCAAGTCCGCCTACATTCCAAGTTGCGTTTTTATGGGGTTTGACAGCTAAATACTCAGCTTCCTTCAAGTCGTATTGACCTGGTCATGGCATGAGAACTCGGTCGCGCATTTTCACTTCACGGGAATTCCCTTCATTTAATTTATTTTCCTTTTCTAAAGTTTCCATAGTTTGGAATGAAATATTTTCAACATGGTGTGATTTTGCCAAGGAAATCGATCCATTTTGAAGTCACATTTATGGAGTTATTCGACTTCCTAAGTTTTAAAGAAATATTTATTTTTGATAAAACAAAGTCTCATATTTCCAAACTTCGATTTTCTTTCTACACTTTATGATATTTAAATAAAGTGCCATTTAAACTTTATTCGATTTCCATTTTATTTAATAACATATATTTATATATTTATTTTATTATATTAAAATATATATATAGTATAGTTTTAATTTACATAATATATATATCTATGTATATTTATTTAATTTCAATAATTTTAATAATCTCATATACATATATATATATATATATATATATATTTAATATAATTTTAAATATATAATTATATTTACCTTCACATATATACATGTATATGCACATACATATTTAATTACAAAGTACGTATACTACGAGCCAGTCAGCATACTTTCATTATATGTACCTATGTATATGTATATATATGTGTATATGTAGATTCCGAGGTAACGTCAACATAATATTTATTCATATTCACGTATATATAACAGGTTGGTTGTGGGTATGTATATATGTATATTTGCTTGTATACTTTCCTCTATGTATACATATTCATAAGTGTATTTATATCGATGCACACGTACGAGCATTTCCATTTGCTCTCATACATTTGTATCGACATGAATATACTTATGGATACGTGTATATAACATACGTATATATATATATACATTCCCATCTCCTAACCAGTAACATTATTCCACATACAGTTATATTGGCAAGCATCACTTATTCAAGCATTCAGAAGTAGATAAGACTCCTAATGTCAACAAACAAGCCTATGGATGACTTACCCTTAACTCAACAAACTGACTTAGCTTACTCAGTCTATAGTATGTGTGTGTATGCTCAATTGGTATTCGTTACTGTTTACCTGACCAAGCTCCTCCCCGAGTGATATCTCTCCTCTGCCTAGAGGAATGAACCTGTTTCCTACACATCATGACACGACAACGAGAGTCATATGCTCAAAACAAGGCAGTATACATAAAACATCATAAAAAGTTAGAATAACATTATTCCATAACTTATATGCTACATTCATTCAAGAATTACATCAATAGAAGTATCAAACAATGAGACAATCATTTTAAATAGGACACATTCAATTGATAACAAGAACAATATGTTTTATTCATCTAAAAGATTCAAATATTACAATGCATTTCCCTATGCAGTAGTAGCTATACAATCAGGGTGTAACACCTTAGAAGTTGTTTTGAGGTTGAGAGGATCCCAAAATCCAATTGATCTTATCCCCTTTGCAAGAGGGATACCTAAATATGTAAATGGAAGTTCGCCTTTTTTGAAACCCAAAACCCTCAAAATCTCTTGTTCCTTCTAGGGGACTGTATTTAGAAAGAAAACTTCGGATTTTCTTTTATTGACCTCTTGGCCGGAAGCTTTAGCGTATTGACTAAGTATTAAATGGAGACAAATAGCCTCCTTTCTCTTCGCTATAATGAACCGGACTAATTTTTTTTTTTTTTTTTCAAATGCAATTACAATCAACACGCACCCGTTAAGGTTAGCTCTAAACCAAAACGATGCGGAAAGCAACTCTAACCAGAATGTACACCTGGATCCCGATGTGGGCAAGGTGTGAGCATTGGTCAGAGGATCTAATGCAGATGCAAACTGGAAGGGAACTCTAACCAAGAATACGTTTGGGCAAACGAGCATATGGTCAGAGGATCAATGCATGATGAACTGAAGTAACCCTAACCAAGAATGGCGCTGAGTGATGGCGAGCATATGGTCAAAGGGTCCCTATAACTACTAACTGAAAGTAAATAGGCGGCAAGCCAGCCTTTTCCACTTATTCAGTGGGGAGTACAAGAAAATTCAAAGAGAAGAAATGAGAAGTGCTGACAGTACTACTGTTCAGCTTACAATGAATTAGAGAACCTGCCAAAATCACAAGATTAGAAGCTTTCAATGCTGCAATAATTATAGTTATCTCTCCAATACTCTCAAGCCCTTTGAATATTAACTCCTCACTCAACTACTGAATTTTTCCCAAGTCTGATATGACTGATTTTGACAGAAAATGCACAAACCAGCAACACAGCAACTTACTAAAATGCTCATAGATTGCTCAAAACTCACCCAATTGACAAGATATCTGATGCAAAATGCTCTAAAGGGAATGGCGCCCAAGTTAAGACATTGAAACTCACCCAAAATGCTTGTATTTATTTTATGCACGGAACCCGAGGCTTCCCAAATGGTACGGCCCAGCAGCAAGGGCGATTTTGCTCTAGAAAATCAAGGTCACCTTAATAAAATCTGCAAGTTAGCTTGAAGGGTCGCCCCTCATAGACAAATGGATAGAAACAATACCCAGAACCATAGTATTTTTATTTCAAGATTTATGAGCAAATCTTACATTCCTCTGTGATATTCAGCAACTCCATAAAAACAGACTAAATGCAAGGAAACTGAACTAAAATGCTAGGAACTCAAATGCAATACAGAAAACAGACCTAATACAATCTACCTCTCAACTAGTTGCTATTTTTCAAGCAAGAAGATGAGCCAAGCTAGGAGGTGTGCTTTCCTCAAAGCAATTTGTCACCATTTCAGCAGCATGTCTTTACTGAAAATATGAGATGTCCAAATGAAGAGAAGAAGCCAACATTTATAGACTGGAAGAGAATCCTCTAGAAGCTTCAAGAAGGGCGCCCTAATTTCAAATTTTGAATTCAACTTATTTCCCTCCAAAGGTGGCGTCCATTTCTCAAGGCAATATTTTCACTTTGTAAAAATTAATCTCTCTCCATAAGTAGGCGTCCCACTTCTCCAACCCTTACTTTGGCCTTAAAATATAAATTATCTCCACATGAAGCATTAACCCATAAAGTCCCCCTTTTTAAAACAACATAAAGTTGTAATGCTAGGCCAAGGGGTTATAATATTAAAATATAAAAAAATAACTTATCTCTCCAGAAAATGCATCCAAGGGCCAAAAATCACATTATCAACTGAACAGGTTGAAGACGAGAGCCAATTGCACTGTAGCCAACAGGACCACTGCCAGAAATAGAATTTACTAAAAATAGTAAATTCATGAAGTTGCTTGAAACACCAAACCGACTATACCACTGTGAAGCTCTCTGAAAACCCAGAAAGAATCCGCCATCCAATTTCCAAACTGTAAGCAACAACCTCCTCAAAAACAGGAAACCCTAATTTCACCATCCGAGTAGCCTACGGGTCTCCGGAATAGGCCAACAGCCAACTGGAAAGATCACATTTGAGAAGGGGACATTACATTCGCTGCCCCCAATAGGGAAGTGTCATCAACAAACTATTGATGAGACACAGCCTGGACACCACTTGTCACCTGAATGCCTTCTTACTGGGATGAAGATATGCCTTGAGAGATTGCTCTTCCTAGAGCCTCTGCCATCAAGATATATAGAAAGGGGGATATAGGATCCCCTTGCCTTAATCCCCTGGATACCTCAAAGAAGCCTTCGGGTGATCCATTGACCAGGACCGAAAATATAGGGGAGGAAATACAGCTGTAGATCCAATTAATCCATCTCTTGGAAAATCCAAAGGCTTCCAAAACTTTCATTAAGAATCTCCAATCCACTGTGTCATAAGCCTTCCTGATGTCGAGTTTAATGATCATCCCAGCCTATTTATTCTGTTGTAAAGAATGGATTGCTTCTTGGACAATTATTATGTCATCCAAAATAGCCCTGCTTGGGACGAAAACCGATTGCTCGTTAGCTATTATTGATGGAAAAATCAATTTTAGCCTGTTAGCCATAGCCTTTGTCATGATCTTGTAGATAGTGTTGCATAGGGAAATCGGCCTATAGTCCTCTAAAGAGTTCAAGACCTCTTTCTTGGGAATCAGGGCTAGGAAAGTATTGTTGACTTCCTTCAACAATCGTCCTGAGGTCCAAGAAGCCTCAATTGCCTCTGTCAACTCATCTCTAATCAAGCCCCAAAACTTCTAGAAAAAACTAGCTGGGAGGCCATCTAGACCCAGAGCCTTATCAGGATGGAGTTGGAAGAGAGCCAATTTTATTTCTTCCTTTGTGAATTTCTTAGAAAGCATTCTATTCTGATCTTTGGTTACCAATTTTGGAATGTTTCTTAACAATGCCTTTTGTTGCCCCAAATTTGATCCTTCAAAGTTGTTGAGAAGGTTTTTGAAATACCTTACCGCCTCCTTTGCTATTTCCCGAGGATCTTCTAAAAGTGATCCACCTTGGCCCTTTATACTCGCGATCCTATTTGCACTTCTACGCTGCCTAGTGCTATTGTGGAAAAATTTGGTATTTTTGTCCCCTTCCTTCAACCAGACCTCCCTTGATTTCTATCTCTAGAATAGCTCTTCCTTAGCCAAAATATCTTCATACTTCCCAAGCAACTCCTTTTCCTTATAGTAGCTTTGAAGATTCAAACCATTCTTCATGATATCTTCTTCTATTGATTGCAGCTCGCCTTCGATACTTTCTTTTGACTCAAAGATGTTTTTGAAACAATTCCAGTTCCATTCTTTAATTCTCTGTTTCAGCCACTTGAGTTTTGATACTAGGCAGTACATCTTTGAACCTTGGACTTAAATTTCCGACCACCATTGCTCAACCAAGTCCAGGAAGGTTGGGTCCTTAAACCACATATTCTCAAATTTAAAGGGGAAATGTTGCGAGCTTCTATCCTCTTTTATAATCAGCTGAGTAGAAAGGTGGTCTAACCCTGCACTGGGAGAGATGGTAGCTTCTAATGTGCACTGCAAATTGTCCAAACCACCCCAGAGAAGAAATATATCTAACTTTTATGCAATCATTCCTAGGCCTACCCATTTATTTGTCCATGTGAATACGCCATTTCTAAATTCTATATTTAATAGCTCGTTTCTGATGACCCAGTCCCCGAAGTCTTTCTGGGATTTGTTACCTCTAGGGATGCTATCTTTTTTATCCTTATCTTCAAAGACAGCATTGAAATCTCCTCCCAAAATGAAAATTTCCCCAGACCTTTCTCTTAGAAAGTCTTCAATTTCCTACCACATACTCCTTTTTCTTATGCATGAGTTGGGACCATATATGTTGATTAAGCCATACTTAAGCCTTGATTGAATGCTTCGGACTTTGCAACATTGCCAACAGGGCCTCTCTAGAATAATTTCTATCTGAACCTGACTTGGATTCCAAAACACAGCCAAACCTCTTGAGGCACCACTGGCTTGGACTCCACTACCATCCCACCCAACATATTTTTTTCTTTAGTTTCTCCAAATCTTCCATGCTAAGTTTGGTTTCTTGTAAAAGCACAATGTTCGCCCTAGTCAAAGCCACCCTTCTCTTGACCAGGCGTTGTTTGTTAGGGGCGTTTAGACCCCTGACATTCCATGAAAGTAATCTCATGATGACCCCGGAAGTGGGGTGCTCTTCCCCACATTTAACAGCGCAGTGAGTTTTTGTTGTCCTTCTGCATCTCCTACCAACATGATTAACTCCTGAGCTGATTTCCTCCCTCTAGATTTCTCTTTTCCACAATCAGGTTTGGGCTTGGATGATGAGAGTTGTTTGATTCCTAGGCGGCCATTAGGAGAGGTTTCTGCCAATTCATTTTTCGAGTCTCCTGCTGCCTCCAACATCAATTGTTGTGCTAAAGGAAGAGAAACATCCGTTGGGAACTCCTCAAGATCTTCCTCCACATCTACTACCATCTGATTGGGCTCGAGATCGTTCACGACTGCTTGTTCAACATCCAATGCACTCTCCTTGCTCAAGCCCCAGGCTTCGTAATTCATGCAAACCCCCATCCATATCTCCACCTGTGCCTTCCTACAAGCCGAAAGCTCGGATTGTTCAGTATTCCCCACCACCTCATTTTCTTCTTGTCCTAATATGGCTCTAATATTTTCACAGATTTCTCGCTCTAGGTCTTCCATATCTCTTTTTAGGTTCTCCAATTGCTCCAGACAATCCTTCCCTGACACCACATTCAAATCCTTGCCAATCTTGATGTTTCTGAGCTCTAATGAGAGCCATCGAATTGGGGAATTGTGATAAGATTGTGTCTTTGCTTCCTCCTCATTCGATGACTCTGAAATCTCAATGCGGCAGGGAAAACTTTTCCCAAACCAGCCCTCATCCATTGCCAAGTCTGGCACTTTCCCTATGCTTTTCGAACACCTTGCGATGTAGCTTTTACTGAGGATGCAACTACCCCCTTTTGAATCCACCAAAATCATCTGAAACCAACTCCCTTTCGTGTTGAGGATTTCCAAATTATCCAAAAATCTAAATTTCGTGTTGATATCCACCAGGATTTTGGCTTTTGCCGATTTGCCTTTCAAAAATTCTTCATCAATGCCGACAAAGGTACTCAAAGCATTACCAATCTCTACGGTTTCCTCACTCCAATATTCCGGGGGGAACTTATCTAGGGTTACCCAATAAGAATATGATTTTGGTTTATGCAATCCTAGGTCGAAGTTTGGCACCCAGTCTGTTCTATAGAAACAAAAACCCCTAGAGAAAATAGGTTCTCCGAAAAGAATTTTCTTTTTAAGCTCTTCATTTTCACATTCTAACACGAAGTAATTCTCAGCTAGGGTTTTAGCTCTTACCTGACCTTCGTATCGGTCTACTAACCAGTCGGTGATCTCTTTGTCTGAAGCATCCTTGCCCATCCATTTGACAAATAGCCCACAATGCATCAGATAGTCCCAACAGGGCTGAAGATAGCTATCTGGAATCGACATGGTCTTGCTTCTCCTTTCTGTTAGAATGTAGGGTTTTTCGAACTGTGTATTCGCTTTCAAAACCCATGCCATGCGACCGTGACTCTAACCATCTTTCTTTGGAGATCTTCCTATGCCTGGGCGCTGAGGATTTCTCTGAGTATACCAGGAATGCCTACCGTCTCCCTTTGTCCGAAACGGGGGTTTTCTAGAGCACCATTTCCCTGACCACCCATGCCTGTTAGACGGATGACGCCCATTTCGCCAATTTTGGAAACTATTTCCTTGGTTATGGCCACCTGGCCTCAGCTGTCTTCCGCTTCCACCACCTATCTTCCTATTAGTTTGGAACCTCCTCCAATCGCCATGATTTTGCAGTTGTTGTGACAAGTTTCACTCCTAGATTCGCTCCTACTGTCACGCCATAAAATGATAATGAACTTAAGTGAATTACTTAAATAATATTATCCTTAAAATATGTTGGAATGGATAATATTAAACAATTAATTAAAGTATTCCCTTAGCTCTAACATTAGCCCATAGGAATAAAATAGACTAATTAAGTGTCTCCTTCTTGGGCATCGAAAGGGGGACATTACATTCTTATGAATTCTTCAAAATCCAATTGTGACTGGTATTTCTTTGAACCCCACCTAATTTGTCCTGAATGTGATGGATTACATTGAAGTCTCCGCCTAAGATGTATAATTCATTTGGGTTGCTGCTTATTACTTGTTCTATTTCCGTTTAGTCTTGTTTCTTCCCTTGCGGAGAGGAAGGGCCATATACCTGTATGAGTAAGAATTGAAAATTTGCTATTAAGCTATTAACTCTGCAACCTTGCCAATATTTTCTTTTTTGCAAACCTCTTCACCTTAACTGCTTGATGCTTCCAGAATATTGCTAGTCCTCCAAAGGCCCCTTTAGTTGGCACAATTTCCATGTTCCAAAATTTCACTTTATTTTTTCATTTGCTCCATTTTTAATGTTATTTGATTTCGTTTCTTGAATCATAAAAATGTTTTCCCTCGACATTTCCATCCAATGCTTTAGCAAGCGCTTTTTTATTAGGGGCATTTAAGCCCCTAACATTCCATGAGATCGTCATGGCTCTCTAGGAAGGGTTTTTCTGTAATATCACTTGATAGTTCTGACCTCAAACTACTAATTAGAGGCTCAAGGAATATCGTCAAACACTTTGCACACAATGTCTGATCTTGCTGATTTGAGTTTTTGTTTGTCTTGTTATGAGTTTGTATGCTGCAAATGATGTTTTTGAATGCTTCTAATTATGCAAGGTTGATTGACAATGTAATAGAAATGATATGCTAACTGTTTTTGACCTTTCACATACATATAAGTGACTGAAATTATCTTGTACAGCTAGTTGTCATATTGTCAAACACTTTTCATGCATCCTAGGGTAGCCAATATGCACCTGCAGCAACTAGGCATTAATGCAAACAATTGACATGCAAACTAATTAGGAAACAAGATGAAACATCCATGACACATTGTATCAAACATTTTGTAAGCAAGCTGCAACTTATCACTCCTTTATTGATGTGCCAATTACAATGCTGATATAGACATGAATAGCCAAGACTCTTGGCTTACATATATGCAACCAATTTATGAGTATGGCAGCACCTCTATGGTCTGATATAACAATACATTGCTCAGGAAATAACACTAGAATGCATGAAATGACTATGAAAGAACCTGATTATGGAGCCTTCTAAATTGATGAAGAGAAGACAGTCTTTTGGGAATGTAATATCAAATTTCTTTATGCTAAACCAGCCCTCTATATGAGCCACCCCTGTTTTCAGACCTTCCCTCTGATATAAAATAATATTACCCCTCTCAAGCACTGAAAATTATTGTCATGGCCTCATTAATGGAGCGCTCCAGCCATATGAGGAAATTGATGCAAGGTATGGCCAATGTGAACAAAATCGTAGTCTCCTTAGCTAGCCGCCCAAGTCTGGAAAATGCAATCAGAATTAATGCTATGCAAAAATCGTGCTAATATGATCAATGATGACCTCCAAAATCTGCAAATTATTTTCCAATCATCACCAAATCGATTCTCCACAAATTTGCTTCAATAAGCTGATATGAAATACCTCCAATGAAACCCTCCAAAATACTTCACTAATCTGATATGAAATCTTAATCTCGAAATTTGGCCAAAAGCCACAAAATTTGCAATGTAAGCACAAATTGAACTTCTGAAATGAAGCCCACAATTGGCAATAATCTTAGCTAATAGTTTCACAGCCTCAAAATTGCTCAACCTATGAGAGTTTTCATTCCCAAAGGCTCAATAATGGCAAAAACCCTTGCTGGTTCCTTCTCCAAGCAAACACTTCAAAACACATATCAATCCCTAGATGATTAGAAGCTTGGCTAACCCTCTCTTTATACTTTTTCTCCACTAAGACGTCAAAACATCTAGAAGCTTCTCTTTAATAATATAATATTTGCATTTTACAAATATTAAAATGTGACAATATAATATAAAGTGCAAATATAACATTATAACATAACATTAAAATAATTATTATTATTAAAGTTACCTTTAATAATAATTAAACATTTTGTCTTAATAAAACTCCTTATTTCTCCAATTCAACTGAATCCAAGAAATGGAAACCATCAACTGACTAGATATCTACTGCAAAGGACCCCTTAACCATGCTCATTAGCCTGCGAGGGTCAAGAATAGGCTAAACCATCCACAAACAACATCAGGCAAAAATGGGGATGTTACATTTTCCCTTCCCAGATCTTAGCATTCTACTTATTTTCATTTTCCCTTCCGCATCGTCATTTTGACTTAAATTTTCTTTGTTTGTTTTTCTACCTTTCTTCTTTCCTTCTCCGCAATCTAGGGAAACTTTTTCTAATTCTTTTTTACTTATTCCTAGTTTCTCCACAGATTGCTTGCCCACTTCATTTTCTTCATTCTCTTTAGGAGATTTCCAAAACAAGCTTCCTTCCCTTTCCTCAATCTCCCCTTCTTCCAGCAGGCATATGAATTCAATATTGTTTCCTTCATTTTCATTTTCCAAAATCATTTATGTGTTGTCCACTTGTTTTCCTATTCTGTGATAGTTTGTGATCCCAAACAATTTGCATGCCATTTCTAGATGCAAGGCTTTTTCATTCACTCTGTAATTAAGGATGTCCTCCACTTTTGCATTTAATAGAGGGTGACCTATTGCCAGGTTCTCTTGTATTTCACCGTTATTTTCTCTTGGTGACACCCTATTTTCTTCAATCACTAGTTCTGCCCCTATTTCCTTTTCTTATCTTTTTCTTTTTCTTTTGATGTTTTCTTCACCTTTGAGCATGTCTCCTCCGAATGCCCTCTTTTGAAACAATTTTTATAAATTGGTGGGCATGTATCCAGTTCTATCCTCTACTTCCACCATCCTATTTCCATAATGATCTCCAATTCATCCCAAAATGTTGAATTTAAATCTAGTTCTACGCAGATTTTTATGTAGATCCCATATTCTCATTCTTGGTATTCATCCTTTGCTTTGATAAAAGATCCCAAGGCATCTCTAATGTTTTTAAGGCTTTCTTCATTCCAATATTCTAATGGTAAATTGTATAATCTCACCCACATTGGTGTTATACCGATTGAATGTGATAGAGGATCGAAATTCGACATCCAATCAATTATGTAAAACCCGGCTTCCTCCATCATTAAGGGGTCTTGATTCAAAATTTTGTCTTTTCTTAGTTTGTTCTTGCATTCTATCAAAAAGAAATGATTGGGCAAAGATTTGGTGCTTACCTCTGCACCCCCTTTTGCTAACCAACATTTCTAAATTTTTGCTCGTGATGCCCTAGGTCCGGCCCATTTGGTGAAGAAGGCCATCTCCTTTAGTTATTTTGTGGTGTTCTACAGCTCCTTCATATTGACCACTATTGCCTCGCTCTTTGCTCCACCCTACCATTTCTTCCTTTTTGCCTATCGTTTCTAGGCCTCCAAAGATCTTTGAATTTCAATTTATGGCCACTATTTCTCCAATCTCCCCGCTCGCTTTCATGAATAGGTTTGCTTTTGCCTACATGTTCTTTTTTTGTCAAAGTTCCCAAGCCTAACAGGATTCTATTCGCTTGCCGTGGCAAATTCGGGATTCCATTCCCTGCATACCTACCCTCCTTGGTGCCTTTGTGTCTGATTTTTCCCTCTCCACGATCTTCCCCAATAGCATTTGCTCTACTCCATACTTCCAAGTGACCATTGCATAACATTTCTTGTTATTCAATTAATTTATAATATATTATTTTATTTATATATATATTATTTATTTTATTAATAAAAATATATAAATAATTTTAAAAATAATAAATATAAATATAATATTTTAAAATTACATATTTATGTTTTTCAATATATATATATACACAAACCCATACCCATACCCATACCCGAGGAGAATAAAAAATGCTATACCGATTTATCAGAACTTAGCTATTTAGCAAATTTAAACTATTTTGATAATTTTGTAGATATATATCTTATATTTTAAAAATATCAAATTTATATAAGGAAAATTTAACCACAATTTTTTTTTCATTTTTTCCCCTTGCCGAACTTCATCTTAATTTTATTGTTTCAAAACACAAAGACGATCTCAAACCTTGTGACATATGATAAACGGTAGGATCTTCCAAAGCTTCCCTAGAATGGGTTACTTACAACATGGAGCCTAGGAGAAAAGACCACTCGCTAAATCTTTTTGAAAGACCCATGTTATGTAGACTCTTCTAAGTGCCAATTCCAAATGTGATAATCCAAAGGGCAATAAAGAAGGTGATCTCATGTTCCTTCAACTGCTTCACACAAGGGGAATCTAGAAGGTCTTGGAAATCCATTGTCTATCAAATTTGGTTGTGTTAGGATATTCTTATGGGTGGTTACCCATAGGAAGACACGGGGAATGGGCAATCCATACCTCTTCCACAACTGTGGGAATTCCACTAGTCTCTTGTGATATTTATAAATAACCACCTTATGTCCTACAACCACTAAATAAGCCTGACTTGGATCCCATTTGTACCAACTAATCATCCCCACCTAATACATGATAAGTCATCAGCATATCTTCTAGAGAATAATTATTTCCTTCTCTTGAGTGACAAAATCTGTCCATTTGATCCATTCTTGGCTATCCTACTAGTAACTTGAGACTTTAAAAACAAGAAAAGGGGAGAATTTCTTCTACCAAGGCTTCATGGCATTGGTTGGTTTCAAGGGCTTTGAGCAAAGCAAAGCATATTCTCAATAGTTGACTTTAGATCCATCTCCACTATCCCATCAAAAAAGTATTTCACAATATAAAGGGAAGATTTGATAACATTCCATGTACCTGAACTAGTAAAATGGTTTGCTATGGTGAACATGCTTTCTAGGGTACTTGAATTTAAGTACTTGCTTCTAACGATTCTTCTCTAAAGCTTCAAGTAGTTTGTGTAGATCCTCCAAAGCTAATTTAGCACCCAAAGACAAATTCATCCATGTATTTTCTCTACCGCTTTCTCCTCCTCGTTCCTCTCAAATACTAAATAATGACCTTACAAATATTTAATAATTAGTATATTTATGCTTAATTATCTTAGCTGGGGAACCAAACTGACTCAAATTATAATATCAAATTATGAAATATGAGAGCTATCAATCGAAGGCAAAACTAGAAGGTTGGTGAAGGGGACATACAAAAAGATATTATTGAAAGAATATACAAGGAAATAAACAAGGTAAGGCTCATAGTCTCAGACTCTCAAGAACGTAAAATTTTGAGTATCCTGTAGAAGCGACTATGATGTAATCATGTGTTGATGAAAAGAATAATCACCTTCAAATAAAGGGGAATAAAAGCATTAAATTATAAGAGATGTAATGTTATAACACATTTGTAAATACAATTTTGCTGGCTAAGACCTCAAGTAATCAAATATTTTGCTTGATGCAAAGCAGTAATAGAAATGTGTTTGCTTCTGTTTCTAATTGTTTGATTTATTTAGTTATTTGAGTCAGATCCTATATGTATCTTTACCTTTATCTTAATCCTTTAAAGTATCTTTATCCTGTTTCAAGATTAATACATTATGCATATTTGTTAAATATGTGTTGTGACTCAATTTAAATACCAATGGAATGCATTCCTCCTTCAAATTTTTGATAAATTATTACGTATAGAGCACTATGAATCATCTTTGTGTCAGATCCTATTCATATCTTTATCTTTACCTTTATACTTAAAAGTCTGTTTATCCTATTTCAAGATTAGTACATCATGCATATGTGTGCAGTACGTGTTGTGATGCAATTTAAACACCAATGAAATGCATTCCTCATTCAAAGTTTTGATACATTATTGGGTGTAGAGCAGTATGAATCATCATGAATGCTTTGAAATCAGTATTGAGAAATGTTCATTTTTACTTGTAACTTTTTAACAGGTTGCTGCAATGTCATTGGGATCGTTAATTGATGGTCATCTGGACATGGATGAGATCTATGTGCACTCAACAACAACTATAGTGGCAAATAATGTAGCAGAAAGTGGAGGTTCTGTCACATCAGAATTGTGTGCAAAGGCAGTTCAGGTACAACCAAATCTGAAAATCATCTCCAACTCTGTACAGTGTAAACTGTCTTATTTATTCTAGGAATGTGGCATAACTGTGCTGCAACTGTCAATATTACTTTATCTTTCTTCAAGCGTGTTTTTTACTAAAATGTTTGTATTTCTTCAAAAAATTATAGGTTCTCCACATTGGTTGTTATTTATTCTGAAGTTATTCCATATATAAGAGATTTTAATATTACTTTTAACTAAGCTAGGGTTCTACATATCTGTTGCTTTGTGGAAACAAACCATATTCTCTAGTAACTAGTGTTATAATTAAAAATTAAAATACCCAATGGTTTCTCTCTTTAATTTGTATGTAGTAAATAACACCAAGTTTCCAGAATGGGGATGATAGGTGATAGCGATGGTAGGGATCAAGGATGGTAAAGGAAAGGGAGTGGGATTTGGTACACATTTTCTGGGAGGCCATTTTTAGGGGATGGCAAGGGATGACTATTACAAAAAAGGAAAATAAAAAATATAAGAAATTTTAAATATTCATATGATAACATTGATAAAACATTCATCATATACATTATAGAACCTTAATACATAACATTGGAGTTAGGTTGAGATTTCACAATAGAGTCGACAAACAAATTAACAAAATTTAACTACTTTCATTGTCAATGTTCATATATATTATACAAAAATTACAACAGAATGCCCAAAAAATGCAAGTTTCAACTACAAAATGACAAAAACATAGAAAATGTCATCGCCCCTAATCAACATTTGCTAATATTGTATCAAAATTAGAGTTTGAATTGGAGTCATTGTCACTATGATGGGCTGCCTCATCCAATGAAACCTCAATCAATCCCTCATGTGCCACCTCCTCATCAACCTATGCGGCATCTTTAGGATCAGCATCCCAATGTGTGGCTAGAGTCTAACAATACTTAGTGATCTATTAATCTTCAAGCCACAAGACACTATACAAGCCCAACAACTTCTTTGCTTGTCAAGAGGTAAGCCTATTTCTCTTGAGTAACTAGATGAAGTTATATGTGCACCAATTCCTCTTTATAGTGGAGAAACTAGTAGCATGTGAAAAGAGGCAAGTGGCAAATATCTTTAACTATGCCACATCCTTGCCATGCCACATCCACTATCCAATAGAGTCAGTTTGAAGTAATGTTGCTCTATTTGTCCTCACCTTTGGTTTGTTGAATGTTGGGCTAAAGAGATTGACAAAGGCTAGCCACTATGTTCAAAGTAGACTTCTCATTAGCATACTTCTTTTGAAGGGCCTTCATGAGCCCTTATTTCACCTCTTCATCATGGAATAGAGGAACTCTCCTAACCCTTGCTACATAACATTTGGGATTTAGAGCATAGGCTGTCATGTGAAATGGGGTGTTCATAGTCTTCCACCATTGCATCACAATAGGCATCATATGGTCCTCATAAAATCCTAAATTAAGATCCTAGATATGAATGGCTTGACTCATTTGCTCAAGAATGCTATGAAATGTTTCAAAAACAATTCCAAGGTTAGGAGAGTTTGCATCAACACATCTTATGACCTACACAACAAGTGAGATGAAGGAGAAAGCATTTTTGCAAACAAGACATTTTCAAACATAACCTCCTGAAATTGCCTTACTAGTTGTTTCAGAATCTTTTGCAAGGCTTCTTCCAACTCCCAAAGATTTGCTTTGCTTTATCTTGTTTCTACTACACCACTTTAAAGTGAATTGAAAAATTGGTACAAAGAGCCTCCATGGATGTGAGTGACCATTTGGTGGTATTGACTTCCATTCTTTTTGCTGACCAAACTAGGTTGATATAATAAGCACCCCAATTTTTTTTAAAATTCAACTAGAAGCAAGTTAGAATGCAATGTCCTTGTCACTTTTTGATTACCTAGTTCTTGAGATGGGCAAAGTGAAAGTATATGGTTTGTATAGGACCACACCCAGTTTTCTAAAAAGTAGCAAATGAAGTAATCTAATCAAATGAAGCACACAAGGTATCATAGCCAGCCAAAACTTCACTTCTTCAGTGGAGTGTGCTTGATGCAAGAACCGAAAGGAAACACTTCTATGCTTATTCAAACCATGTTGAGGTTCCCAAGCATGGATACTCAACCAAGAATGATCTCCAACACACTGAGAAAAACACACAACACGTCTCCAAGTGCCACTCAAAACCAAATGGACACTCAAAAAATTAGTGACTTCTCTACTAAATCCCTGAAGCCTATCTATGAAAGCTTCAACAACAAAGGAGCCCTGAACTAACATTGTATTCAAATCCATTCCCAAAACAGACTAGTATGAGCTAAAGCAACACTCAACCCAAGGGATAGATTGTCAAACATGTAAATATCCTGTTTTGGTTCTTCTTCCTCCCATGCTTCATAAATAACAAATTTGGAATCTCCTCTCCTTGCTGCTGTAATGAGATTTCCAACAGCTACAAAAACAAGTTTGGTTAACACCTTGATGTCATAGATGTGGAAGTCACCAAGATCTAACACTTCCAATGTGGAAACTACATCCCCAACCCCACTTCTGCATTATCAAGCATTCTCCTTGGAAGATTATCAATCACAAATATCAACTCACCCTCATAGTTTGTTTGCAAATTATCAATATGCTGAGAACCACAATTTATCTCATGCTTGGGCACTTCACCAAGATCCCAAATCTCACCATTGACTCTAGATATTTCACCTTCCATCACAAAGAGTGGATTATCATAAATTGACTCTGTACTTACTTAGTGAGGATTGTCAAGAATTTGGAAGTCATCCCTTTCCACTTGCTCAATCCCATCTTGTTGGTCCCAATATGCACATGCAACTTCTGATTTCCTTGTGAAGATTTCTAGATCAAACTCCTCTCAAAGACTATCAAGCTCACCAATTACTTGATTGATTTCATTAACTCTTCATTCGTTTTCTAGCTCCCTAAAAGTTTGAAATCAGCAAGTTGATCCTTGGCCTCCTTTAGTGCTATCTTGGTATATTCTAACATAACCTTTGTTGATTTGAGCTCAAGAGTAAGCTATCAACCTTTCTCTCTTTTCCTTGGAAAGCAACAATGGTCTTCTTTGCAACTTCGAAGGCAAAACCTCGATTTTTAATCAAGTGCAAATATTTTGATGTCATTGTCTCCAAAGAATCTCTAACAAGTTGCAACTTAGGGAGAGTGACTCCATCCCTAACTCCTTTCCATCTCTCATCCACTTGAGCCTGCCAGTAGAGTTCCTCAATCAAACTATGTGTGCGATTAAATCAGATAGAGCTTGCACTTCAATTTCAACGGACACCAAGAATTGACCTTTCCACCCATAAGCATGCAAGGATGGTGAACTGCTGATAGGCTGCAAGTACAAATCATAACTTTCATGCTTGTCATCAATGACCCCCTGGCTGTCCCTAGTCTCTTGTCCCTCATCGCCCACTTGAAGACATTGCTCAACATCAAGATGAGTATCAAACTCAACAAATTCTCTGAACCTTGGCTCATAATCAGCTCCATGCATTATTAAATTAGATTTCTGTTCAGAAACACCTTTAAACTTTTCATCATCAAGAGCTCTATGGTCTTCTAGCTCTACTTCCTCCTCATTGTCAACTTGATCAAAGGTTAAGGCAGCCCCCAACTCAATCAAAGAGTCACCACTGATCGCTGTTTTGAAAATTTCAATAGCAGAAAATTCTTCCCTAGTGGCTGCAAGCGTCTCAGAGAGGTCATTATGGAGCTTTGCCTTACAAGCTTCTTCCTCAAAAACATCTTCTTCTCCAATGGAAATCTCATAGCTTGCATGGTGTTTTGAATTTTGAACATCATCTGGGTTAAAAAGAAATTTATCCCAAACAAGTTCCTTGTCATACTGAGGTGCCATCACACCCAGATCCCAAGAGCTAAAGGGTTGATTGTTTTGATCAAAAGAAATGTACTCCATGTACTCCTCTTAGGGTATTGACTCTTCAATACAGTCATTTCCCAACTCACTAATATTGATATCATCATAAGTATCTCTCTCCAAAGGCTTGGTTTGATAATCAAACCCAAAACCACCCATGTCACCATCATTGTAATGAGGTAAAGAATTATCAATGTTGGCTGTTTTGAAAACTCTATCCTTTTTGCCTTCAATGAACCCATCATCTATAGGTACATTATTGATCTCATTATTAATAGTCACATGCATACCTAAGAGGTCTTCTTGGTCACTTGTCATAAATTCTTCATTTGATAATTTTTGAGAAGTTGGGTCAGCAACAAGAGGAGAATTATCCATCACCAAACCTTCAACATGATTAGGTACGAACTCATCTAAATCATCATAAACATCAGCACTATGATAGTGGTCATAAGCTGATTCAATGACACCTCCAAAATCTCCCTCAACATGTTCTTCATTAGTGAACTCACCACACACTATAGCTCAACTAAAATCTTGTTGTACCCCAAAATTAAAATTTTTGTTACACTTAGACATTTTAAAGAAATGAGTAAAAGTCTTGTCAAATTAGTCAAAAAGGTCAAAATTTGGGTGTGCATGTCTTGCATGAGGGGTTAAAATGCAAAATTTTCAATTTCTGACAATTTGGGTCTGCTAAGAGCAACTTAACCTACAAAACCCAGATCTCAGCTTTTCATCCCTAAATTTTAGGAAAACTGCTATTTTAAGAAATTTTCTAAAATTAGTAACGTTTTCTGGGTTTTTTTGGGTTTCTTTCGAAATGGATACTGGCAAAATTTTCTAAAAATAGAAAATTTCTAAAAATAGAAAGTTGGTCCGACAGGGTCCAAACTGATTTTGATTGGCTCAAAATGTGTCTGTATCAGGCTGGTGCAGTCAGAATCTTAAAATAATCAGTTTCACCCTACTGGGTCTATTCTGCTTTTTTAGAAGCATATCTGGAGCTCCGAGGTCATCAATGGAGGTCATCCGATTGCCAGGCGTCAATTTCAGCACTTAAACTTCCAGCAGAAGGTGAAACGATGAACATGCACGAAGAACGAGAAAGAAAGTTGAAAAGTCATGAAATTTTTCTAACACTGCTGAGTTTGGGCGCCCCTGTTAAAGAAAGGCGCCCACCTTTTTAGGGCATCAAATGAGTGAATTAGGGTTAGGACCTCCAATGGAAGTTGCTCAGTATTCAGTCAGCTTCGCGATGGATATCCCCGTCAGAGCATCCGACAATCCAGTCTCCGGCAAATTCGAGTCAAAGTGGAAGGTATAGAATGAAGATCTGAAACTCGAAGAAGAAGATTAAATTGAAAAAATTTCTAAGTCTGGAGAAACTGGGCGCCCTAGGAGAAGAAAGGCGCCCAACTTTTCAAGGGTTCAAACAAATGAACTTGCAGTCAAGGTTATAACGAGATGTCTTCAGAATGCAACAGACTTTCCAGTGAGCTATCCAACACGACAAACGGAGCTCGCAGTCATCAGATTCAAAGGGCTGAATAGAGGGTCCGATGAGAGTTGAAAAGAGAAATCCGAAAGCAAAGGTGAAAATGCAAAAAATAAACTAACTCTGGTGAAACTGGGCGCCCCAACTTGCCAGGGGCGCCCAAGCTTCTGAGGACCTAAAAGCTACTTTTTGACAAAAGTGTTTCTAGAAGACCCCTCCTAAAATCCTCTCAGTTTCACAACGAGTCCAAACTTTCATCAATCCGACGCTCGGAGCTCAAAATTCAACAAGATCGCCCATAGAAGTGAGACATGAATAAATTGAAAAATTTTCTAAGTCTGGTAGAAGTGGGCGCCCCAGTTGAAGAAGGGCGCCCAAACTTTAAGGCCTTCAAATGATGGAATTTGCAGAAGTAGCATCCAAAGAGTGCCTCATCAAAATCAGTCTGGCTATCCAACGAAATATTCAGACAGTCGGTCGGATCAGCGTTGCTCCCGGAATCGAGGATTCATCAGAAAATCAAAGGGAGAAGGAAGAACTTGGAAATCAGAAAAATGACTAACACTGAAGAAGTTGAGCGCCCCTAGAAGGAAAAGCCTCCCATGAATTCAAAGGTCAAAATCAAGTTTTTAGCATGAGGTGCCTCCAGAACATCCTTCTCAGTTTCAGTCAGGCTCCGCCGTGAACCACTCAGCTCGCCTATCGGGTTAATCTGTCAACGAGAAATCAGAGGCGAAGTAACATGTCAAAGTGAAGGAATGTTGAAAAAGTTAAAATTTTGACTAACACTGGTGGAAATAGGCGCCCCTCTTGGAGAAAGGCGCCCAAAGTTTCATGCCTTAGAGTATTTTCAAGAATTTTCAAAATTTCAAAATTTGCAAGAGGAGAAGGATGGCGTCCAAATTCAAAGGGACTGAGATTTAGGGTTTTGAAAATAAAAGCAAAAAAGAAAGCAAAACCTAAATCAAACCCTAAGTCTATTTAACACTTCTTTTCAATGTATTTTTCATTATTTTTGCAGGTAGCATCCAGAGGAGAAAGTTGGAGCAGCAAGTTTGAAGAATTTTTGTGATTCAAGAATCCATAGTTGCTGGTTTTACGTTAGATTTTTCAGACCAGCAAGCATAAACCCTTGCTTTTTTGTTCTTCTTGTTCCAGAAAATCAAATTTTTCAAGCTGAAGGCTAAGGCTTTCAATTTTTCAGTCATCTGGGTTTTTTTGCCTCAATCTTCTGAAGAATTTTTCAAGAACTTCATCAAGTTGCAGCAAGTGCTTTTATTTTGCATGTCAGTAAAAACCTCAGTGCATTCAAATTTCAACCATCTGGGTCCTTTCCAATCAGTCTTCTGAAGAAAACCCATATTGCAGCTTTTTTCAAGAAAGTTCAAAAACCTAGGGTTGGCTGCTTTTTCGATCAAACATCAGGGTTTTGCAAATATAATCATCTAGGTCCATTTCTAATCATATTCTGAACAAAACCCAGATGCCAGCTTTTTTCGGAAAAAATTGAAGAAATTAGGGTTTGCTGCTTTTTCAGGCTAAATTCAAAATTTTCAAAAAACGGACGATCTGGTTTGTCTTGCATCGATATTCTGAACAAAACCCATATCTCAGAAAAATTTCTCAAAAAATTTATCCGTTGGAGTACAAAAATCAGCATTCTAAAAATAGAAATTGTTCAAGACTTGTCTAAACCGAGGCGAGTTTACAGTCATTCTTCGAGTTTTCTGGAATGGAGTACACTCCTAATGTTTTCAAGTCCGAATCAGCTCTCTTTCACAATTATATCAAAACAGCTGAGACAGACTTGCATCATGTCAAGCCGGTGTTCGATCTACATGCCTTGGAGAGAGCGGGCAACACTTCAATCAAGAACCTGCATTCCGGACTTCTCGCAGCGTCAATCCCTATATCAGTTCAGAGCCTTGAGTTCGTAATCGCTTGCATTAAGCATTACAACCCGGCTACTAGGGAGATCCAGTCAGCAGACGGTAGATTGATTTGCAGTCTAAAGCCTGATATGGTCGAAAGGTGTTTTTCCATTCCCCCGTGGCCTGAAAGCGTAACTCTTTCAAGGGATGAATGTGAAAGGATGTGGAATATGCATAAAGATAAATATAGCAAGAAAGATTTTGGACACAGATGTTCCAGGAGAGCGCATGAACTTCGTCAAGGCATCCAAGGATTTGAACAAACATGGCTGAAGTAAAACCTAGGCATGAGATTATCATTGCTGATTTAGACACAGCCTACGGTTCAGCAGTTTCAAAGGAGCACAAAAGACAAATCCTTGCTTGGAGAGAGCGTCATGTTTTCAAAGTTAAAACTTATGAGAGGATATCCGAAGAATTCATCACCTACAGACAAAGGGTGGTTGAAGCTCTTCTTTTCATCAACGAATTCGTCATAGAGATCCCCTCTCAGTATAGTCTTGAAGAGGTTCCTACTCGGGCTTGAGGAGGTGCAAAATCAGCCCAATGTTGTTTTATAGTTGCAACGGCCCGGAAGGATAGGCCATATTCCAGTGATGTCAACAAAGTTGGATAAAGCGGCCAATGAGGTCAAGATTTCCGAGATCTATTGCAGATGTGAAGATATTCTTGAAAAGCGGTGTTTTGTTTGATGGCATAGATGCACCGAATCGGGACACAATCTCTAACTTCCTAGCGGATGTGATCGAGCTTTAAAGCAGCTTTCTTCTAGAAGCTTTCTTTCCCGCTTTCTTTCTATTCTTGGAATAATCCTTATCCATTCTTTGAGGATAGAAAGAAGATAAGATGTAATAGTTGGCGTTTCCCGCTTTTTCTGCTTTCTAGGGTTTTATCTTTCTAGATTTAGTAATAAAGCTTGCTTGCTGAGCAAGCCCTAGATTGTGAAAGCAAGGAGATTTTAGGGTTCCCTCTCCTCTGCTTGTCTATAAATAAGAGCCTTTGCTCATTTAGTTTTCTTTTAACCTGCTAGTGAGAACAAAGCGCTGAGCCTATTGTGCCTTCTATTTGTTGCTCAAGTATTGTTCATTTGTGTTGTGATAAGCAAATTGTTGAGCCTCTTTAGCCAACAAGGAGTTAGTGAGATTGTTGTTTTCTATTGTGTTAAGAATAAGTTTGCAAGCCTCCTTAGCTGCAATTTCTTGTTCAAGGCATGTTAGAAGTGAGCTTTGTTTTAGAGATTTGAGTAATAAAATCATGAGCCCTTTTGCCTTGGTCTAAAATCTCGATTTCCGTTATCGTTCTACTTTTATGATCTTTATTTCAGCTTGCGTGAAGTGTGTAGGTGTTCGTTGAAAGAGAGATTATTGAAGTATTTTTGTCAGAGAATCTACCTTGTTAATTTCTAACTTCTCTTGCTCTGCTATTACTTGAGAGGTTAGGAACGTCTTTAGTTTAAGTTAGTCGTAGTTGAACTTCTTATTTCAGAAAATCTCAGCTGCGGCGTTTGTGTTTAAAAAACCTTGTGCTCTAAGCTGATCAAAAAGATAGGCAACTTAGTTTTAGTTTACTTTCTTTCAAACACCATCAGCAAGAGGGAGCTTCCCCTCCTAATTTGAAGAGCAGTTTATCTGTGCATAGCTGTCCGTTTTCAAATCCGCATTCCAGAGGTGCGAATTTAAACGCCAACAAATCTTCAATCTCACAGTCATTTTGATGTGATTTGTGCACCTTGCTTGTGCCATCATTAAAGCATGTTGACTGATTTATCCTCCACATGCTTACTTGTGGGATGCAAACCACAAACATGCACGTCTTCTATCTCTATCCCTTCTTCAACAGCAAGTTCTAATTCTTCTTTCATCATTCATCTAATGAACTTGACCGCACCCAATTTTCTAGGTTTCATTATCACAACACAATTCAACAAGGAGTCAAAAAAACTGTATTTTTGAATCCATTTGTCATGCCTTGATACTCAAATATTTGAGAAGCCTCATGCTAATATTGCCTCTTGGTTTGTTCTGCAACTCTATTGAAATCCATTGCGATATCTCTGAATTTTACTATTCTACCAATAGGATGGTGAGAACTTTAGCTCTAATACCACTGAAATATCCCCCTTCTTTTTATTTTTATTTTATTTTTTCTTTTAATTTAATTTTATATTTATCACAAGAACTTCACCTATTAATGTTAACTTAAAGAAAGATAAGCAAACTAAAATGCATCCCTCCACTTTCTGATCACCAAGATCTCAGTGTAGGCAAGGTGAGAGCATACAGTGAAAAGGGGATCTTGTTAGCTAAACTGGAAAGTTGGAAAGACAATGATATTGGCGGCAAGCTAGCCTTTTCCACTTTTTAGCAGGCTACAATGAAAATAAAGTACTGAAATGAAATTGCTTAGGCGGCAAGCCAACCTCTTCCACTTTTTAGTGGGAAACAAACAAAAAGTAACCAGGCGGCAAGCCAACCTCTTCCACTTTTCAGTGGTAATGAAAGAAAAGTGCAAAAATAGAATGAGTTGAATAGTACTACTAAATCAGCCTTACAATATTAGGAACTAAAACACTGAAACGAAGATACACATATCACTTGATAGCCAAAATGTTAGACAATCACCTCCAATGCAAATACAACGTTATCTAACATGAAAATATGTTAAAAAGGAGGAAATACCAGGTCTGATACAAAATTGCAGTGATTAGAAATTTAGACCAACAAGCCCTAGAGTCACCAAACACTCATAACTCCCTCAAATCTTCTCTGATTGACTTCAAACTAGAAGCAATAGAAGCCAATATGCTAGGCATCCAAATCACAATAGCAAGACCAAACCAAACAGCACTTATTATTTGTGCACGCTTCCCAAGACAACCTTATCCAATAGTACAACCTCTCGAGAAGGGCGGCCTATAGCAAAAATAACCTCTCCACCATAAATCATGAAATATAGAGCATAGGGGTGCCTAGGGGATAGGAATGAAATGAAACAATGCCCACAAAAATCGCTCCACTCCTCATAACGATACAAGCAAAAATGTGCTTCAGCCAAGCACCAAACTAGCGACAAGAAACTAAAAGAAACATGCTCCAAATGGAAAGTCCTTAGCAAAACTAACCTTGTTTTCACCTCTTTATGCCTTGGACATTTCATCAAACAGTTGTCATGAAAGCTGATATATGCTGATATAAATTGTTGATTGCTGTGTTTTTGGTTTTTGGCGCTTGATAATGATGTTTAAATGCTTGGAAATTATTGCAAAGATAACTAGACAAGTATCTAAAATGAAATGCAGCTCTTTTTGTATTTTTCAAATGCATATACATTAAAGTCAAATGCAAAATGCACGCCTACAGCCAAGAGACATTTTGACAAACACTTAGCATGCAAACTAATTCAATGATATACAAGGATATATGAAAGATATTTTGACAAATAGATTGCATACAAACTCCTTATCTATCCAATATGATATTACAATGAAATAGAAGTGATTACAAGCTGTAAATGAAGTGCAATCAGACCTATTACAATATAGATGTGACTGAAACTATCAATGCCAAACTACCATACTCATGACAGCCTTACATATGCAATTTGATTGTTCATAATATGATTGTAATTGCATTGCTATGATGCTGATTATACCAGCAAATGATCCCTAATGTAAATGAGACACTAAATGCAAAATAACTTCAGAAATGAAGAACCTAGTTTTGTAGCAACACCCACAAATAAGCTTGTTTCTCTTTGATGAAGCTGAATTTGTCCTTCAAGAAGGTGTGCTAACCCTTCTCTATGCCCAGCAATGCCGCACGCATTTTATTGGAATTTCTTATGCCTCCAAAACTAAAATTGCCCCCTGCCAAGAGGCTGCCCCTACTGTAAGTTAAAGGTTGCAAATTGAAATAAATCACAGCTACTAATGCCTCCAATCTATTATAGAAATGATTGCCAACTCCAAAGAAAGCAATTCTTCCAATACCCATAAAAATATGACCACCTAGGGAAGAGCAATGAGTGAAACTGTGATATCTTCCATGGCTGACCTGCAACAACTTTTCTAAAAATATTCACCAATTCCTCAAAAATGTTCTCCAATGAGTGCAAATGAGAAGACTGATGTATCTTCTCCCAAACTAGCTAGGCTTGATATTGCACAAGCGAAACTAGGAATCAGCTAGGCTTAATGTCTCACGAGCGAAGTTTGCCTAGTATTAAGCTCACCAAATGTAGAAAATGAAGTAGTCAACTCAACATGCCAAAATGCTCAGCCAAGGCTTCTTTTTATACTTTTTCAACCACATCTCTCAGAAGCTTCTAGAAATAAAGTATTATTTTATTCAAGTGACTTTATAATATTATTTTATTCCAAGTCACTTTATTAAATTAATTAAATATCAAGTCACCTTTTAAATTTAATTGTTTGATAACCTTATAAATAACTAATTTAATATTCCACTTAATTTAATTAAAATAATCAATTAGTCATCCTTATGAAATATCAATATTTGGACAACTTAATTAATTAATTAAATTAAATTAAACTTACTCCAAAATTGGGGACATGACACCAAAAAATAAAAACTGAAAACAACTAACTACCACTCCAAAATCAGAAGCATCGAATTGAGCCATCTCTAGTGAAGCTCCATCTGCAACCTCTGAACGAAGAAGCAATCTCAGATCAGGTAGGTTCTATCTCTCAAGCATAAAACTAATAAAGGCTAGGAGGTATGCATTCCTCGAAGCAAGAATTCTGAAACAATTTCAGCTGCACTTCATTACGATAAGCAATGGATACCAAATGAAGAAGCAAGGCCCTATATCTATATAGCATTCTCAAACCTAGAAATTCAAATTGTTTTTCCCTCCAAAAGGGATGCCCCAAAGAGGAGATTAAATATTCATTTTAATTTGTATTTGACTTGACTTGATTTGGGCGCCCAATATGACTTAAGCAATATAACTTTATTAAAATCAAATGTATCTCCAAAATGGGACAACCACATGAGAAACCCAAGTTAAAAACAACTTGAAGTCATGAGTCTAGATGTTTGGGGCCAAAAAGGTGTAATATAAAATCACTTAAGTCATTAACCTTCCAAAACAGGCTCCAAGAAGGCTGGAGACACCACTACATTTTTTGTCTTGTCAAAAATAGACACTGAATACTAGATTGCTACTAGAAATAGCGCTGCCAAAAATAGCACTTACTAAAAATAGTAAATCCAAAAATGTCATTTGATGAAAATGCATGTTATACCATTTTGAAGCCCTTTGAAACCCCAAAAAGTCCCAAAAATCCCACTACAAAACTCCTACATGCAACCCCTGCAAACTCAGAAGGAACCCTCCTAGAAAATAGGAAACTACTCAGAATTCAGAATTTGGGTTAGCCATCTCTAGATGATCTTTCTGAATTCAACCCCTTTGCAACAAATCCATTTGCGAGCTCAAAGGACCTATCAAACGCAAGTGGTTGTTGATCAAGTAGACACGTAAAACGAAGGATAAAATGAAGTTCATCAAAGCAAAATGCACCCTTGCAAGCCAGGGGCACCCAACATTTTGAGCAGTCAAATGTGGTTTTTAGAAGCTATCTTCTCCAAGACATCTACTCAGGATCCTTCTAGTTTAGCGATGAATCCAGCTACCAGCTCACAAGACCTATCAAATGCTCATAAACGAAGATCAAGCGTGAAACGTTGAAAGTGAAGGCAAGTTGAAAAACGTGAAAAGCTGGCTAAATATACAGGAAAATGCACCCTTCTAGCAAAAGGCGCACAACTTTTTGGAGCACCAAATGCAACTATCGTCCTTCCCAGCTTCCAAGGAGACCTCAGAGTTGATCAATCTCTGTGATGAGACCATCAGCAAATTCAATTGAACAATGAAGCATCCAGTGACAAAGACCAAACTAGAGCATTTCGTGAAGGGTTACAATGTGAAAATTTTGTCTCAGAAGCGCCCCTGCAGGCCAGGGGCACCCAAACTTTTGAGTCCTCTTAATCAACTTTAAGAGCTTGCAATACTAGTCATCCTTTTCGAAATTGAACTGGTTTTCCATTCCATAATTTGGCATGTTCATGGGAATCATCAATTACTGGTGACTGCAGATCAAAGCATGAAAAGTCAAGAATGGAGAAATTTCAAAATCCTTGAAAATTGGTTAAGTCTGGCAAGAAAAGGCACCCTTTTAGGAAAAGGTCCCCAAGGATTCAAGCCATCAAAACCAAGTTTTGAGGTTTTCAGCTCTCACTAACATCTCAGATTTGATCATACTCTGCAGTGAATCTGTCAACCAGGCCTCAAGATCAATCAAACGACTAGAATCAGGGATCAAACAGAAGCTATCTATCAAGCAAAAGTTGAAAATCTTCAAAAATAGCCTAACACTGGCAAGGTGGCATCCAAAGTCAACTCCCAGTTGCAAATTTTGAAGACTTTCTCATGTTTAGGCTTCCCAAAATTGGTGGAGACTCTTTCAGTTAACTTTCAATCACGCAAATTGACTCCTCAATTAGGATTTTAGATGCCCTAACTGATGCTTCCACCTCAAATTGATATTTATCAACCATCAAGGCATCTTTTCTTCATTATTCTTTGCAAGTTGAAGAGCAAACACATATTTTTCTTCACAACACCATTTGAAGGATCAAACGGAGGCCATTTCCAATGTTCTTTGTATTTCCAAGTTCAGGTTGCACAAAAGGTTGTTTTTCCAAAGATCATATCTCTAGGCATCAGCATTCAAAGACAACAATTCATAAACTTCAACTTCAAGCATTCTGGGTTCTTTTCTTTTTTAAGCTTCTCAAAGATTGAAAAAAATTTCCCACAATTTCTTCTATTTTTGTCTTAGGTTTTCTTGCATGTCCAAGAAAACTCCATTTTTTCACAGATCTTACCTTTTGGGTTCATGTAGCACAGCATTGGGCACAAAACCCACGTGCTAGATGTACCCAAAACCAAAATTTTTGCTTAACTAAGGCATTTTGCTTAATTGAGTCTTAATCTTGTTAAAGTGATGTCAGAAGGTCGTTTTTGGGGTTTTTAAATATGGAGTTGGTGTTAGTATCATGTCAGTCTGTTACTTAAGAAATTTAAGAAAAGTGAAAATCTGAAGGAAAATCATCAAAATTTTCTCTGGAGAGGGGAGCACATTTTCAAAAGGGCGCCCTATCTTTTAGGGGCTCAGATCTTGTTTTTAGGGTTTGTCACCTCCAGCAGACATTTGTCCGGCATCATGTCAGCTTCGCAACGGGCTATCAAGCCTGTCAAACGGACCTGTTTCATGCAAGTTATGTAAGACATAGCGCAAAACGAGAGGAAAGTCAAAATTGGTTAACACTGAGGAAAAGAGTAGCTTTTGGAAAAGGCGCCCATCTTTTTGAGGTGTCAAATGAAGGTTTTTGACTAAATGCCACCCAAGATGTTTATCTCACATTTGTTCAAGCTTCGTGACGCATCCGTCAGTGGGTGAATCTGAGTTGCAGAAGTGCCTGAACCGGAGGTCAAACATGGGGTCAAATCTTGGTCAAAATATCAAAGAATGAGCAAAAGAGCACTTTTTCAGAAAGGCGCCTGAGCTTTTCTAGCCTTTAATGCCTTCTTTTTGATGATCTCAAATATCCAATTTGTCTGTGTTACGTTCAGCTTTCCGTTGCCTGTCTCCGTCAGATCAGAAGATGATTCAACAGCCTGCAGTCGGAGTTTTAATGTTATTTTGGTCAGTTCTCGAAATGGCTAAGTCTGGGGGAAAAAGAGCAACTTTTCAAAAAGGCGCCCTTGATTTTCACCACTCGGATGATGTTTTCTGGAGAAATGTACCTTTGCAGCTGTCATGCAGAATGAAGTCAGCTCCGCAGTGAACCTGTGACCCAGTCTTGAAAATTGGTTAATCAGAAGTTATGAAGGATTTTTTTTTCCCTTCGTACGAGATCGAGATGTCAAAATTTGACTAAGTCTGAGAAACAGAGCAGCTTTTGAAAAAGGGGCTTGGATTTTTGAGCCTTCAGATGTTAGTTTTATGATGTTCAGTCTCAAGGTACCTTTTGATCAGTTTTTGTCCTGCTCTGCAATGCACCTATCAGCCAGCCAATCGGTGGAGTCAGTCAGCCAAGGTTAGAGGATAAACAGAGGTCTCGAAAGAGGTTTAAGTCTAAATTTTCATTAAAATTGGCTAAGTCTGGAAAACGCCTTAAGAGGTCAAAGTTGATTTTTCGAAAGAAGTTGACTGGTGCGCCCTAACTTGAGTTCTGACTTCAGTTAGACTGAATGATTTCTGGGTTGTCATCTCCAGTTCATATATTGGCATGTTGAGTGATCTTTCAGTTCGCATGTCGAGTTAACTAGTTTGCATGTCCAATTAACAACTTTGCATGTTGAGTTAACTTGTTTGCATGTTCACTTAACTGAAGTTTATGCTTGAAAATCAACTTGAGTTTGCATGCATGGCGCAATTGGTTGAAATTGTGAAGACTTTGTGAAGTTGGCGCTTCACTTTTTGTTAACTGGAGTTTTGAAAAGGGACACCATATTTAAATTAAAGCATGAATTTTGAGTATGGTGAATTTACTTTTGATTGTTAACTGAAGTTTTCAAAAGGGACGCCTTATTTAGAATTTTTAAAAGATTTAAAGCATGAGCATGAAGTATGGCGAATTCACTTCTTATTGTCAACTTCAGTTCTGAAAAGGGACGCTTTAATTCTTAGTTGTAAATTTAATGAATTTTGAAGTATGGCGAATTCAATAAGGATTGTCAACTGAAGTCAAATTCGCATGATGCTTTAAATGGTGTTGTCAACTGAAGACTAAAAAGGGACGCCCTAGCATGGTGCTTTATTTAGTTCATTTTAGTTTCAGTTAACTAAAATTGGGGTCCAATCATAAGCCAAGCGCATTTTTCAAGGTTTCATGCATTTCTGCGAATTTCAGTGATGAAAATCTACTTATTCAAGCATTGGTGTCCATTATTTCTTCATCACAAGCTTCGAAATATACATTCTTCTTGAGCGAGCAGTGATTTAAAAGTGCTACAGGTGTCAGAATTCAGCGTTCTTCATAGCAACGGATTCAGATTGTTCAGAGGAAGAAGATTCAAGACTTTGTTTTCACTTTGCATGCAGGTTTCATCAAGTTTCAAAAAGAGATTGGCGAATTCTACAGAAGTGGAGCAAACAAAACTTTCTATCTTCTGTCTTATTTCTTCTATTTCTCATCTTAGGTACTTTCTTCGCATGTCAAAGAAATTCAACATATATTCAGAATCTGATCATCTGGGTTCGCATATTTCAGCATTTGCAGCAAAACCCATGTCTTAGATTTTTTCGAGAAAATTGCCCCGTAGTCTTCGTTCTGAAGCTCTGTGCTTTTTTCCAAGAATTTCTTTGCATGTGGGCCTAAAACACATTTTTTTTCGAGAATCAAACTATCTGGGTTCTCTTAGAATTTGATTCTACACAAAACCCACGTTTCAGAAAAATTTCGAAAATTTCTCTTGCCTTAGGCTATTTTTAGCCTTGTCCAGAGATTTTTCAGTTTTTCCAAAAAGTTGTTCAAGTATATTCGACTTTACAGTCAAAAGTCTTCATTTTCAAAATGCAGTTCAATCTCATTGATTATAAGACAAAATCGGCCCTTATGCATAATTTTGTCAAAACTTCAGATACAGACCTAAATCATGTTTATCCAATGGTTAATCTGAGCAGTCTGGAGGGTGTTAGCAGCAACTCGTTGAGAAATATTGAGCATTATGGATTGTTGGCAGCGGCATCTATTCCTGTTACCACTTTTGATCTTGAGTTCGTTCTTGCTTGTATCAAGCATTATGACTCATCTTCACGACAAATCAGATCAGTTGACGGGAGGGTTGTTTGCAGTCTCAAACCGAAGGATATAGAGAAATGTTTTGCTATCCCTCCGCGTTCAGATAACTTTACTGTGGTTATTGAAGCCTGTGAGAAAATATGGGATGGAGATCCAGAACGTTCACAGAGAAAGGTGGCTCAGAGATGGCTGAAAGTTCAGAAGACTAACATGCCTAAAAAGATTGGTCGTGGTGAATTCAAGGACGAGGTTGTTGTTTTGATAACTTTACTCAATCGAGTTTGTAACGAACACACTTGTACGATAAATTTAAAACCTTAAAATTCAGTCACAAAAGCAAGTACAATATCATAATGACAAAATTTTTCTTTTCAAAACATAAATAAGAAACATCTTTTGCATCTTTAAACTATTTCATTCCAAATGAAATTACAAAGTAAGAAGAGAATTATACATACATAGCCCGTAGGCTTTTGACACCAATAGAAGTAAGAAAGTCCAGGAGTTTGTCCTGTCGAGTCTTGGTTCATCAGACGGGTGTTCATGGAGGAGAAACATCACTCGGGCGTTTTTCCGCCAACCACAGACTTATAATGCAGTCCCCCGCACGATCATTTTGCAATGAACGGCCCTCCCTTCGAAGAAGAGATTGGTTGGGTAACCTTTAATGACTACCAACTGGACATAGTGCTGTGATTCTACAAAACAAGCTTTCGTGCAATCGGCAAATCTCAAACTAGGTTGTATTTCGGAATCACGGTGAACTGACAGTGTAGTACTACAACTAAATGGTTCCTTACACTACTTTGGCCAAAGTGTTTACGTTCAATGAAGAACATAGGTCATATGTCACATTCACTAGCCAGGTTCAACTTGACTTGAGGCTATCTTAATTCTACGCGTAGGTTGGTCTATCGGGGTAGTCCGTACCCTAGACTTCCTACAACAATCTAACTACTGGAATGATGAACGTTTTAGCAAGATACTACAACTGACGCCTTAATTCAGGATATACTCATCCTAGGGATACAATAACTTGACTAAGTTGTTTAGTATCTAGTTGTAGTATATAACTTGCAAATGTTCTTGATTCAATCCTAGTAACTAGTAAATTATACACAAGCATATGCTCTGTATATGGAGCCATTAAATACTATGCAGTTTACTCTTCATTATCTAATGTAAACCGTACATCAAAGACAACAAAAACAAGAAAAGACTATATACATGAAACACTTATTTCACAACTTAACATATGTTAAGAAACTTATCTTCTTTCCTATTCAATCCTAAGTAAACTAGTTATTCAAACACTTTCCTTTTCAGTCATGATTATAATTCAGAGTTTTATCAGATTACTTAGAATATTTAGAAAATGTGTAAAAGTAGGAATTTAGCATGCCTGATAAAGCTTTCCAGATGTTTGGAAGGGCTCCTTCTCTTGCCTTCACCCAGATGGCTTTCAGCTGATTCTGAAACAAGTACTCAGCACAGTGATCTGGCAATTCCTTACTTGCTGCTCTCTACTCAGAGATTACTTCTCTTTAACAGAATAAACTTAAGAATTATCTTACTAATGGCGAATTCACTCTTAGCTACAAAATGCTCTAAACAGAATATCAAATTCTTGATTGTGAATTCGTATCTCTTATGAATGCCAAACGCAGGTATTTATAGGGTTGATATTTAAACTGCTTCCTTCTTCTATGGCGCCAGTACTGCCAGCAAGTTGTGGAATGTTTCAAATTAAAAACGTGTTGCACAATGCCAAGGGTTTCGACCTCCATTTTTGACAGCATTGCCGTTTTAATCAAGTTCGATTTTGCTTAGTTTTTAAAAACGTGACAGCTCCTGAATCAGGCGCGTTTTTATTGCTAGGTTAATCGCCAAGTTTATCATATGACTTTTTCTCAGCTCCAAAGGCGTCCAGATTTCGTTTTGTTTGCCAGGCAAGAGATTAGTCGGCCATTTTTAGACGCCTGGCCCTAGTCGCGCGAATTTCCTGCGCGTTTTTCTTTTTCTCTGCCATTTTTACGGCTAGGCTTAAATTTCGAATTTTTGCTCAATAACATTTTAATAAAGTTCGATATTACTATGACGCATTTGCTCAGCTCGAAATTGAAGCTTGATAATTCGACGCCATGAAGTATTTTAATACTTAGAGAAAATCGCGATTTTATTCTTTTCTATGTTTTAGTCTCATTACTTAAAATAAAATGTTTAGTTTACATTTCATTTGACTTGTAAATCTTTTATTTTAAATATATTTTATATATTCTATTAAAATATTTATATAATATAGTTTTTTTGTATAATTATTTAAATTATTAATTTAAATAATATCGTATACATTTTTAAACTATATTATATTGATATTTTAATATAATATTAAATATATAAAAATACTTATCTTTATACCTATACATATATATACATTTACATTATACGTTTATATACTGTGCACCAGTCAATACTATATGTAAACCTGTATATGTATATATATGTATATGTATAAATTCAGAGGCAAAATATCGTTTATTATATATAATCCATTCATCATGTTAGCTGTGGGTACGTATACTTGTATATATATTTATATATATACTATACGTATAAGTATCAATAAATACATTTATATCGACGCACACGTATGGCATATCCATCTGCTTAATACGTTTGTATCGACATGAATGTACTTATGGGTACTTGTACATATCGTATTCGTATGTATATATGTACAAATACACATATCCACCTCTAACCAGAACTATTACTTATAAGGTTATACTGGCAAGCATCACTTATCTACACATTCAGAAGAAGACACGACTCCTAATGATACTAGACAAGCCTACGGATGACTTACCTTTAACCAGAACAATGACTTAGCTTACTTAGTTCTATGGTTTGTGTGTGTATGTCCAGTTGGTATCCATTACTGTTTACCCGACCAAGTTCTTCCCCGAGTGATATCTCTCCTCTGTCTCGAGGTACGAACCTGTTTCCTGCAAATCATGACATGACAACGGAAGTCATTTGCTCAAAACCAAGGTAATATACATAAAGCATCGTAGAAAGTTAGAACAACATTATTCCATAACTCAATATGCTAATTTCATTCAAGAATTACATCAAATAGGTGTATCAGATAATGAGACAATCATTAGGACACATTCAATTGATCACAAGAACAATTCAAATTATTCAACAGAAAGATTCAAACATTTACAATGTACTTCCTATGCAATAGTAGCTATACAATCGGGGTGTAACAGAGTTACAAGCCAAGAGGATGCTAGCACTTTCCGATCATGGATGTTTTACCTTATTTCTAGAATTCTTGATGGCACAGAACATTTTGACTGGGCTATGTTGATTAGTGATTGCCTATATCAGCAGATTACTAATTTTCTCAAGTTTCATGATTTTCATATGATATCTTACTTGGTCTACTTAGTTGCATTCCAAGGCAGCTACAAGCATCTAAAAACTAATGGCGCTCTTGGTGTTCAACGTGTTCACAAGTATTATCCTCAGTTGGAGTTCTCTAAATCTGAACAAGACTTCCGAGCAGTGAATGATCACTTTTCTATGAGGACAGTTAGAGATCTTGACAATGAAATGCACATTCGTATTTCTGCCGAGGCAAAATCAGTGATGGAGACTTGGGCGGATTGGTTTATCCAATTCCCTACTTTCACATACATCCGGGTTTATGGATATGTTGGAGAGCCCCTGATGTTGCCGAGGTATCCTTCAAACAAGATCATCTTCATGGAGTTTCTCAGGCAGATGCAACATGTTCATTTCTTTCTTCGCAATCGTCATAAGATTGTAGCTACTTTTCCATTTGCATTAGGGATTTTCACATGCAGTGCGGCAACAGACGCCAAGCTTATGTCAACTGAGATAGAAAGATTCAAGCTTAAAACTCATATTGAGAGACGTTCCTATGATTCTTTGGGTCATTATGCAACCAGGTTAGAGCAAGGGATTGCACATAAGCCAGCACTTGAAGATTTTTGGGCTAATTGTGAAGATGAATTCGAGGTTCATTGTTGTCACTATTGTAGACTCACTATCACTCAACTCTCTGATTACCTATCAAAGGATGTTGATGGTCTATCAAATGATGATGGAGAAGTTCTTCTCAATTCATATGTCAGAGATCAAATTGCTCGGTAGCCACTTCGTTCACTGGATTGGTATGCTAAGGAGAATACTTCTATTGAGGAGGTTTCTAGATCGGTTATCAAGACCAGCAAGCAGTTCCTGGAGAGTAAACGGAAGCGAAAGTCAGTTCCTGTGACAGAGCCGCCAGAGAAGTTTTCTTCATTGCCTTCTACTTCTAGGTCAAGACCTCGGGTCAAGGCTATTGTAATACCTCCTGAACGAGTTAGACTCAGCGGAAACACGGGGAAGAGAGCTACTGGTAAGAGGAAGCAGAAGCAAGTTGAGAATGTACCTGAGACTCCAGTAGAGACAGTCATTCAGGCTGAACCTCACGTTTCACCTCCTAGTTCGCCGCATATGCAACCTATTGACATAGATTCAGAGCCTGAGATACCAGTTCAAGTAGGATCGGAGACAACTGAACCACCACAGATTGATACATCAGGGACAGTCTCTCCTCGAATTGATGATATTGTTCAATCTTGTTGGCTCGAGAGGTCTTTGGGGAGACAGAGGCGAGAACCTTCGTATAACCTTGATTTATCTGAGTTCGGTGAGCCTTATCAGAGAAGGTCGAAGAAAAAAATCAAGAAACAGGTGCATATTGAGAAGACTCCAAAATCAGAGATTGTTATAGAAGTTGCTGTTCCTCCAGAGGGTAAGAGCCTAGATGAAGTCGAAGTTGGTGATTTTACTTTTACTAAGGCAAATCTTGGCAGGACCACTCGAGAGACAGACGTGAATCTTCTCAAGATTGTCACCAATAATCTTGAAGAACGCATCACGAAGGATGGAGAGGATAAGGCATTGCTTAAGGCTGAAAACAGTCAACTTCGTCAGTATATCTCTGATCTTGTTCACGGAAATTCAAGTAGAGCGCCTGTCCTTCCTCAGAATACACCTGTAGAACAACAAAAACTAGATCAGTTAGTCAGTCATGGCAGACTTTTGGACAACTAGATTGAAAGTTTAGTTGCTACAGGTCAACGTCTTCTTGCGGATTTGTATCAGTTGAGGAGTGATGCACATAAACTTCGTCAAGGTATTCAGTTGCTCGAGGTTTCAGTCTCAGAGAGTTTAGCCAAGGATTGAGTTCTTGTGTCCCAGTTCTCTGTTGCATATGATGCCTTGGAGGTTGATGAAGATCAAGAAAAAGTTTTTACTTGGAGAGAGCAGCACCTTTTCAAAATGGAGATATGTGAAAAGATCTCTACCAAGTTGTTTTCACTAAAAGATGATGTGGTTGGAGCACTTGCACTTGTCAGTGGTTTTGTTGTTCAGATTCTGTGTCATTGTCTTCTTGAAGATGGCACGTATATTGAATTGGACAAAGTACACGCTGAATTCGAAAAATTGATTCGTGATAAACTTGAGGGAGATCCTATGGCGGCTAAATTAGAGAATATTTCAGTTATTTCAGCTAGTTTCAGAAAGGCGACTGAAGATGTTAGAGAAGGCATGCATACAGTCAAGGAAAGTGGCAGAGAACTGAAGAAATAGATTGTGGTTTTGGATAGCATCAAAGTGCCAGAAGACAGGGAGATTGATGAGTTCTTGGTCGAAGTATTAGACCGAGATGACATGGAGTGATCTACCAGTTGGAACCTACAGTTAATTTCAAGGGTTGAGTCATGAGCAGCAGTTAACTCGACTTTCAATCTTGAGTTCACTTGCTGACTTCACACATGCTTATCTCTTCCTTGGAATTATCTTCACAGGAGTTAGGGTTAGGGTTTCCAGTTAACTAAGGGTAGTGTCCAGTTAACTTTGCTTTAAATAAGGACGTGCATGCTTGCACATTGTCCATTTAGATTAAATGTACCGGTTAACTAATGGTAGCTTTCCAATTAACTGTATAGTTTATTTTATTAGGGTTTAATAATAAATCTTGCATGCATTGCAAGACTGTAGTTGACTCAAGGTGATTTTAGGGTTCCCTACACCTTTCGATGTCTATAAATAAGAGTTTTTGCTCATTTGTAAATAACTTTTGCACGAGAGAGGAATATATGCTGTGCCTACCTTGCCCTCAATATTGCTCATTCTGTATCTATTCATGCGCTTTTGCTGTTAAAATGAATTGTTATGCCACATAGGGTTTCATGCAATTGTGATGGTGAATTCTTTCCTTAGTTAGATCAAATCTGTTTTTGTGTTCAATAAACTTGTTCAGATTGAGATGATAGTTGCGCCACCTTGCCTTCAAGTAGAGAATCTGCACTTGGTTATCGTGTGTTGTTGTAAACAATAAACTTGTTCGGATTGAGCTGATAGTTGTGCCACCTTGCCTTCAAGTTGAGAATCTGTATTCAGTTTATCGTGTGATGTTGTTGCCAATAAACTTGTTTAGATTGCGCTGATAGATGTGCCACCTTGCCTTCAAGTTGAGAATCTATACTCGTTTATCGTCTGATAGTTATCCCCGCTCCATTTTCTCATGCTCTGTTTTCTTGAGAAAACTGGATAGATTTTAAGTAATTGGCATAGTTGTAGTTAGTAGTCTGCGAAACCAAAAAAAAACTCAGCTGCAACGTATATAGTTTTCGAGAAAGCCTTGTACCTCTACAGCTGAAGCAAAAAGACAGGATATAGTTTAGTTTATTTTCCTTTGCAAGTACTTTTGTCAAGCACAACGAGGGAGCTTCCCCTCCTAATTTGAAGAGCACTCATTGCGTAGTGTGCATAGCTATCCGTACCAACTCTTACTCTAGAGGTGCTAGTTGTTACGCCAACACTAGAATTTTCCATAAAAATTGCCCCGTTGCCCCCATTTTTTAGGACTTCCGCAAAAAGTCATCTTTTTCAAAAACTGACATTCTAGGTTTGCTTAGCACAAAAGCGCCTACAAAACCCATGTGCCAAAATCTTCCGAGAAAAATAGCTCCTATAGCTTCTGCCTCTGAGGGGTTGTTGCATGTCCAAGAAAAAGTCATCTTTTTGAAAATCTGACGTTTTAGGTCCATTCAAAAAGATATTCTCAACAAAACCCAAGTCTCAAAAATTTTCGCAAAAATTACCCCTCAGGCGAAGCTATTTTTAGCCTCTGTGAAATTTTTTTCAAATATAGGCATGTGCCCAATCATTGTTCAAATTTTTCAAAATGCAATTTTCCCAAGTTGAATTCAAGACCAAATCGGTCTTGCTTCATGATTTCCTAAAGACAACTAACACCAATTTGCATCGAGCACATCTAGGGGTTGATTTGGACAAATTGACAAGCGTGGACACTCAAGGTCCACGGATTCCATATGGTTTCATACCTTGTATCTGATAGCCTTTCAAGGCTAGTTTAGAGGGTTGAATACCGTTGGAACTTTGGGTGTGCAATGAGGTCATGAGCATTTCTCACAGCTAGAGTGTTCACAATCAAACTTCGCAGTTTCATCATGCAACACTCTTCCATTAAGAAAAATCAAGAAAAGCGTTAGAAGCATAAAGCTGCAAAAGAAACAGAGGTCATCACTCCAGTTATAAAGCCACCAAAGTTACCAATCGGTAAACTACCAGTTGAAGTGTGCAGATATTTCCAGGATTGTGTGATGTCCCCTTCCTAGTCAGCTCAGCTGGATATGTGGTTAGCCTATTATTTCGATCCTCGTAGGCTGATAGATGTGTGTAGAGGATCATTTGAGGCAGTTACCCGGTGTTCAGGAGCATCATTCTTTCAATTGATTCAGGTTGGGCCTTCACAGAATCTTTTAGAGAGGTTTTTCAGTTACTTACTATTTATAGTAAGTCGGGCAGGCGGAAGCTGCTATTTTGGGCAGGGCACCTGGTTCAGCTGGTTAGCTCAGAGTCGACCCAGTTTGTCAGTTTGATGGTCAGATGGAAAATAATGGAGCATTTAATGTTTATTAAATAATTGATATTTTGACTTTATGTTATAAAATCATATATTTAAATATTAATAATTAATGGCATATTATAAAGTATTTTTAATACTTTATAATAAAGTGAAATATTTATTATAATGAATAATCATTTATTCATTAAAGTGGGATGCCATTTATTTAATATTTTCCTAAGTTAAGAAAAGGGCGAATTTAATCATTTATTTAAATGATTATTAAAAAGAAGCTTGGGTCGAATTTTTGAAAGGGTTTATATATACACTGCCAAGACAAATCGAACTCTCATGTTATGATTATTCAATTTGTCTTATTCTCGCTCTGAGCATTGGAGTTTGCGAACCTAGGGTTTCAGCAGACATTGATTTTGGAGAACGTTCCCTCTTCAAGATCTGGCATACTAAGACTGTGAAATACCATTTAAAGATTGTCAAACTTGGTGACTTCGTACAGAGGTTGCAGTTGAGCTTATTGATTCGATTCACGAAGGATTTGCAGAGATTACTCATCAGTTAATGGTGGCGACTTATCAGAGATCATTTCACAGAGATCTGGCACTTCATACTTGAGGCCGTACCATATTTAATGCTGCTACTGGGCCGTACTTTTCTGTACCAGCAAGGGCCGTACTTTTTCTCTAGAGGAATTCGCTTTGCCTTTTCATCTTCTGTCTTTTGCAAAGTTGGCACCTAGGGTTCCTGGAGCTGTTTCATTGCTTATGAGCCTAGAGATTCGTGTTCTGGAGCTGGCCGTACCTATTCTTCTTCATACCAAGGCAGCTGCAATAACCAGGTTTTCATTAATAAAGTTGCCTTTTTGGCTGCATATTGATTTTTCACAGTTGTAACTATCCAGCATGATGAATAAACTATCTGGCAATGAGCTTTGACCTTTGTTCTGTAGTTTTCAAGCATCTATTATGTTATTTAAATTTTCCAGTCAATTCCTTGCAAAATCGCAATTTATCATTTATTGCAAAAAACCATCAAAAACACAAAAAAATACAAAACAAACAAAAATCAGCATTTTCAGTTAGGGGTTTGGGTTGAGAGACACCTGGTCTCTTACAGATTGCTCAAGTTGCTGACAAGCAGTAAATTGACAATTGAGGCATGTGATGATCTCCAGATGATGAGGCAGTTAACAACTTCTTGGAAGAGATGATTGCTCGAGATGGCAACTAGTGAACTACTTGTTAGGACGTCCTACCTCTTCCAAAGATAGCATTTGACACAGCAAATAAACTTGACACCTTTTCCAAGTTAACTCGTTGTCCCACCTTTTATGCATGTCTATTTTTGGAGACACCTTTGTACAATTGGAGTTAGTTTTAGTTTTAGAATCAGTTAATTGAGGTAATCTTTCTAGTTAACTGTTAGTTAACTTTGTTTAGATATAGGAATAAAACTTGCAAATTGGCAAGAACTGTTTGTTAACTCAAAGAGATTTTAAGGTTACCTACTCTTTTGAGTGTCTATAAATAAGAGTAACCTTGTTCATTGTAATTTAACCATACTTGTGATAACTAAACGCTAAGCTATTTTTGCTAGCTTTCTTGTTGTTCATGTACTTGCATTCAATCTTTGTCCGGTGTTATTTGGTTGATCATATCTTGTATGATTGTCCTCTTTCATACCATTTGCTGTCCCAAACGTGTAATCATTGATTGAGTTTGAGAAAATAAATCAAAAGAGCAATGAGCCTTTGATCCAAAGTTTCAAGATCTTTCAATATTTGTTGTTTCTATAATCTTTGTTTCGATCTACACCTCGAAAGAGCAATGAGCCTTTGAGGGAATTTAGAGATTAAGTTTATCGTTTGATGTTGTTTCTTATAATCTTTATTTCAGCCTACACCTCAAAAAGAGCAATGAGCCTTCAAGGGAATCCTAATATTTAGCTTATTGTTTGATGTTGTTCTTAATAATCTTCATTTTAGCCTACACCTCAAAAGAGCAATGAGCCTTCGAGGGAATTCTAAGATCTAGCTTATCGTTTGATGTTTTACTTGCACAAACTTTATTTCAGCGTAAACTTGAAAGAGCAATGAGCCTTTGGATGTATTCTGAGAACCAATTTGTCTAAGTTACCCAAATCATTCCCCGTTACTTCTAAATCCTCTCGCTCTGAATTTACCTGAGGAGATAGAAGCATTATAAATTAGGCCTAGTTGTAGTTGAGATCATGAAACCAGAAAAAACCTCAACTGCAACACATAGAGTTTTAGAAACCTTGTGCTCTCAGCTGAAATAAAAAGATAGGAATTTAGTTTACTTTACTTTTTATGCATAATCAGCAAAAGAGGGAGCTTCCCCTCCTAATTTGAAGAGCAGTTTATCTCTGCATAGCTATCTGTTTCCAATATGCACTCTAGAGGTGCGAATTGAAACGCCAACATAATGCACTTGAAAAAATCCTAGAAGTGAACACTTGTCACTCTACCTATCCAAATTTATACACAATTAGAATGTTAATGCACAGTTAACTTTATTGCAAATTATGTGTTATATACTTATTAAGTTCAATAAGCAGTACTGATTTCTTAATAATGGCAGGAAAGGTATTGAACTGTTTGTCATATATGAAATATTTGATTCTTGACATCAAACCTTCCTTCACCCAAAAGAAAGAAAGAAAATTGCACTTTAGTTTTTGACAATTTTGACCATATCATTATGGCTTCAATATAACCATTTGTGATCTTTGTCTAACTTTATTCTATTTTGGATGAATTGTTGGTATAAATTTCGGTGCCCTTTACCTTTGTGATATTCCTATTTATCATTGTAATGCTATGAAACAAATATGATAATTATGCAAAAAGATTCTAGAAACAACTATTTTTTCTCATTCTAACAATGGATCGGAGTCTGATCTGAAACATTGATGTAAAAACTTATACAGCTGTTTTCAAAAGCCTATTACATAATTTGCATGTGGTGAAAATAATATTATGTTCGTAAAATATAGTAATTGAAAAAATTTATTAAAGCTCCTTCATTAATTAAATTAGGTGCTATAGCTTTAGTCTCCAATTGACAATGTGTAATACACCTCATAATCAGTGGGAGATAGAGTAAGGTCACGTTTAATATTTCAGATGTGAAATGTTCAAGCATATCCTGAATTTTCTGTGGCAATGAAGCCTTCAAACATCAATACTATCCAAGATAATGAAAGAGCTCATATATTTGACAATTCACTGGGATATTTCTGCAGGACTCATGTCAGCAGCTTGTGAGCCGCCTTGAATGTATTAGTAAACTGCTTTCATCAACAAGAGGAAAACCTACATGGCAGAAGCTCATTGCAAAAGCTTTAGATAGTGGCATTGATCTTCAAGCTCGAGGTCGAATTTATCCTGGACCAGGCCCCAATGGACTCTTTCAGTATGTATTATTTCTTTTTCCTTAAAAATTCCACCTTCAATATTGAGTGTTCCTGTGCACATTGTGCAATAGTTGAAATTTCATTGGATTTTTCCTAATAAATATAGGATAAATACATAACAGAAACATAAGTTACATTAGTTATGCCATAATGCATGGCATTAATCCAAAGGAAGGACTTTTTCCTACCAAGCTGAGATGTTTCTATGTATGTTGGTCTAACTTATTATTAATCTCAGACTTGTGTGAAATACAGTTGGTAGAAATCAAGATAATAAATTTGTTGCTTTTTCCTTTCCCAAGGAAATTGTGTTAGAAATTATTTTTTACTTGCAATACTGAATGCAAAATCTAGAAGTCATATGCATAGTTGAAAAACTCAGACAGCAATAATTTGGCTGATACAAAAACATTCAAAAACTCAGACATGGCAAAAGCTTGGGAAAAACTTAGCAAATTTTTCCAAGATTGAAAAGCACAGAAATTTGTAAGAATATTCTTCAAAAACGGACATATTACTGATATTAGGGAACATATTACTAAGTTCCTTCATATATAGATAAAAAAAAAAGTTCAACACATCATCAGAGATTAAAAAATGAGTTCAATACAGTTATACATATCAACTTCAAGTTTTCATATAAATAAAAATTTACAAATTATAATTTCAATGTTCATAATCTATAAATTTCTTCTATGACTAAAAGTCCTAAATGGCTGTGTGGTCAGGGGTGTCCTTGAACTAGATGGTAGCGATGTGATTTCTTGTTGAGGAGCAACATTATCCTCAATAGGGACCTTAGGCTAGGAACATAATGTGAATGTGATGAATCCTCAACTAATAGCTCACCTTCTAACTTATCATATGCTGCCATATTCACTTTCCCATTTGGCTGCCACCCTCTCTAAATTAGTTATCTCATTAGCATAAAACGCCATATCCACATCCTCAAAAAATCAATCTAAATATGGATCAATGTCATCAAAGTCAAGTGCCTCACATGTCTCCTACCCCTCTAACTTCTTTGCATGCAACCAAAAGCTGTACTGCACAAATACAAGGTCATTCAAGCATTTTTAAGTCAACCTATTGCTTCTTTGTGTGTATGGCCTCAAAAACACATCAATGCACTCAAAACTTAAAGCACATAGGATCAAGACAAAATGTGGATGGCAATCTTTTGAATATTTGGTGTTGTTGCACTGAAATCTTCCCACCACAAATCTAACGGAGAACATTTATGTAAAAGACCAAGTGTCTCTCAACCCGATCACTAGCCAAAATACTAAGGTTTTTGTTTTGTTTTCTGAATTTGTGATTTTTTGGTGTTTTTGCAATTAAAGAACAAATTGCGATTTTGCAAGAAATGACTGGAAAAATAATATAAAATAATAGATGCATAAAAACTACAGAACATAGATCGAATCTTGTTGCCAGGTAATTTATTAATCTTCCCAGATGATTACAACTGCAATATTTAAGCATTCAGACAAAAAGGCAGTCATTTTATTAAAAACCTGGTTAAACTTGCAGGCGCCAGAAGGAGACACTGAAATGGTACAGCTGAAAGATATGATGCAATCTCCCACCTCGAAACTGATGAAATAACTCCAAAAACCCTAGGCGTCCACTGTGCAAAAGGCAGAAGACCAAAAGTGAAGGCGTATTCTCCAGTTAAGGAAGTACGGCCCTTGCTGGTATAGAAAAGTACAGCCCAACCAGCAGCAATAAATATAGTACGGCCTCTAGAAGAAAGTGCCAAATCCAGAATCAAGAAATAACAAGTCGCCTTGTTGCGTAGATGAATAATCCCTGTCAAAACCCCTGTTTGAATCCACCTCAGTAAGCTCGAATGCAACCTCTATATGAAGTCACCCTGTTTGACAATCTTCAACTGATATTTCACAGTCTCAGTATGTCAGATCTTGAAGAGGGAACGTTCTCCAAAATCAAATGTCTGCAGAAATCCTTGTTTCACAAACCCCAATGCTCAGAAAGAAAATAAGACAAATTTGAATAATCATAACATAATGAGTTCAATTTGTCTTGGTAGTATATATACCTCCTTTCATGAATTCGACCCAAGGCATCTTTTTAATAATCATTTAAATAAATGATTAATTTCACCCTTTTTGACTTAGGACAAATATTTAATAAATGGGCGTCCCCTTTTGATTAATAATTAAATGCTCATTTAATTATTATTTTAACCCCTCTTTTATAAAGTATTAAATACTTTATAATTCGCCACTTAATAATTTTAATATTTCATTAAAGTGACTTTATATTATAAAGTCAAATTAATAAACTTTTAATAAATATTAAATGCCCAAGTAAACACTGTTTATTCATCAGATCATCAAACTGGGTCGAAACTGAGCTGACCAACTGAACCAGGGTCAATTCAAACAAATCTTCCTAGAAGTGACAAGTCTCAAAACTGATATTTGGGCCTCTAAAAACTAGGGCGCCACTGGCCTCCAAGGGCTCTGGTGCTCCAAATTTTGATGATTTTCATCTAACGAAAAATCCCCTCCAAGACGAAGCATTACTTAGCACTTATCTCACCACAAATTCTTCATTTGAGCGTTTTAGGCTTAGATTTCAACATCTAACATCTGACCATCTGCCATTGATGACTCCAGAAATCTCACTTTTCCATCTAAAAAGGTGAAAACTACCCACCAAACTTAACCTGAGTTTTAACTGAAACTAACTTCACCATTGTGATTGTGAAGCAAAATAAGCCAATCAAAACAATTTTTCTGACAAATTTCAATTTTTAGGGTTTTAGGGCCTGAAGCACGAGCTTGAAAAACCCTAATTTTCAAATTTTTCAAAATTTACCAGTATCTTCTAGACATCAATTTGACACAAAGTCCATATTTGACTTGCCCAAAAACAATATTTTGACATCACTTTAACAAGGTTAAGACTCTATTAGCAAAATGCCTTAATGAAGCAAAAAAATTGGTTTGGGTACAACACACAACAGAAATGCAGTTCAAGATACAATTCTCTTTCTATGCCCAGACAATAGAAAACATTCAGGAAATAACTCTTTTCCTATTCATAGACGAGTAACACCAATCAGGAAGTGTTAAATGAATAACTAGAATAGATAGTAAAAGAATATCTCATGCCTGATTATGCTTTTCCCAAACAAGATGGCAGAGCTGCTATTCCATACCTTATTCCAGCTCTTCAATGAATGTTGATTTCCCCACTTTCCTCTCATATATTCTCTCAAGTAAAAGACGGGTTCCTTGGGTAGAATCTGCCCTCTCAAAGATGAAGAATACAACAATTGAATTGCACAATGAATCTCAGTGTTCACATACAAAAAATAACTCTCAGCCTCAGGTAATTAACTCATAAAGTGCTCATAGAATAATAAACTCAACTCAAAAATTGCTTTCACAATGCTAAACTCAGAAATGGCTTTCACAAGGCTTAAACTCAGGAAACAAAGTAATGGCGGCAGAGATAGAAATGAATTCTCAAGTGAAGAAATGAAGATGAATAATAATACGAATGAGGGAAATTGAGCTCCTATTTATAGAGAACTTCCACTCAAAGAATCCTACAGAATTGGCATGAAAATTGACACCTATGTGTGTTTGATTATTTCAAACTAAGAAATGTGGAAGATTTCTAACTCCCTATCTAGCTCCCGAGAGGTGAGTCAACCTCCAGCAAAACAAAGAATATTTCAAACCTTTGCACATGTTAAAAATGGTGAATAGACACATACAGGTGTCTCCAGCAATGGCGCTAATGCAACAACCTATTTGATGATTCCATTCCCTAAAATGGTCAAGATTAATGGCTCACCACTTTGCCTAAATTCGTGGTTCAGATGACAACATCCATGGCTGCGTTGCATTCCCAAAGACCTGGTCATGGCGTGCGCTTCAGCCCATGCACGTATATTTCTCCAGTGCAGCATTTTCTTTTAATTCAAAAGTTTCACTATAGTTTCCAACATAATATTTCCTCTTTGCCATTTTACAAAGTTTAGATTAAAAAGAAATGCTCCATTTAAATTAGAGTATTGGAAAATTTTGATTCCAAGTTTATGATGAATATTCATCACTAAAGGAAATAAATCGATTTCCTTCTTTTGATTTAAATATAAACTTAAGTGATATTTAATTTAATTTGATTTTCCAACAATGAGTTTTAAAATATAATAAACTCATTATATATATATATATAAAATTACTCCTAGTAATTTATATATATATATATATATATATATATATATATATATATATATAATTACTCCTCGTAATATATATAATATATTTATATTTACATACATAAACATATATATGTATATATATCATTCTATAATCATATCATAATTCGATATGTACATATATATATATTTATATATATAAATTGTCAGGCAATAATAATATAATATTATTAATATCCACATATATCATTGGTTGTGGGTATATATATACATGTATATGTGTTTGTATATTTTCCTCTATGTGCACATATATGTATGTATACCATATTGATGCATTCGTATGAGTATATCCATTTACATCATACATTTGTATCGATATGAATACACATATGGATATGTGCATATACTATATACATGTATATATGCCCACCTCCTAACCAATTATGTTACCATCATAATGATCGTAATAACATGAATAGTTACATAGATAAACACCACTTATACATGCTTACAAAAGTAGACAAAACTCTTAATGCCAACATACAAGCCTATAGATGACTTACCTATAACTTCAAACAAACTGACTTAGCTTACTTAGTCTAAGGGATGTGTGTGTATGCTTAGATGGTTCACATTACCGATTACCCGACCAAGCTCCTCTCCCGAGTGATATTTCTCCTCTTCCTAGAGGAATGGTACACATACCTGCATACCATGACACAATAATGGGAGTCATATATTCAGAACCAAACAGTATACATGAAACATCTCAAAAGTTAGAATAAACATTATTCAATAACTTGCATGTAACATTCATCAAGGACAACATCAATAGAAGTAACAATTAAATGAGACAATCATTAAATGTGTTGTACCCCAAAATTAAAAATTTTGTTACACTTAGACATTTTGAAGAAATGAGTAAAAGTCTTGTTAAATCAATCAAAAAGGTCAAAATTTGGGTGTGCAGGTCTTGCATGAAGGGTAAAAACATGAAATTTCCAAAATCTGACAATCTGGGTCTGCTAAGAGTGGCCTAATCTACAAAACCCATATCTCAGTTTTTCATCTCTACTTTTTAGGAAAACTGCTATTTTTAGAAATTTTCTAAAAAAGTTAACTTTTTCTGGGTTTTTCTGGGTTTCTTTTGAAATGGATATTGACAAAACTTTCTAAAAATAGAAAGTTGGTCCATTAGGGTTCAAACTGATTTTGATTGGCTCAAAATACTTCCATATCAGGCCGGTGCAGTCAGAATATCAAAAAGATCAGTTTTGCCCTAGTGGGTCTATTCTGCTTTTTCAGAAGCATATTAGGAGCTTCAAGGTCATCAATGGAGGTCAATCAACTGCCAGGTGTCAAATTCAACGCTCAAAGGATTGAACAAAAGGTGAGTTGGTGAGCAAGCACGAAGAACGAAGAAAGAGGGTGAAGACTGAAAATTTTCTAACTCTAGTTAACATAGGCACCCCAGGTGAAGAAGAGCGCCCACCTTTTCAAGGCATTAAATGTTGAAATTAGGGTTTGAACCTCCAATGAAAGTTGTTTAGTTTCCTTCCAGCTCCGCATCGAGTCTGACAGTGCAGTCAACGGATCATCCAGTCGCCCGAGATTCAGAGCTGAACAGGGAAGATTCAAACAGAAGTTTGAATGAAAAACATGCCAATTATCAAAATTTGACTAAGTATGGGAACTTTGGGCACCTCAGGTGAAGAAGGGCGCCCAGCTTTTTGGAGCACCTAACTCAGCAGTTAGGTTTTGTGAATATGCTCAATCTCTTCAGTATTCAGCCAGCTTCGCAACGCCTGTCTCCGTCAGATCATCCGACTATCCAATCTCCGACAGATTTAGATCAAAGTGGAACATACAGAATGGAGTTTTGAACTTGAAGATGAAAATCAGATGGAAAATGGTTAAGTATGGAGCAAATGGGCGTCCCAAGAGAGAAGAGGCGCCCAAGTTTTCAAAGGCCTAAACAAATAAATTTGCAGATGTAGCTCTAATGTGATTTCTTTAGAGTTGATCAGGCTCTCCAACGAGATCTTCAGCACGTCAATCGGAGTTTGCAGTCGCCAGATACGAGAAGCTGAACAGAGGGTTTGATGAGAGCTAAGAATTGAGATTCAAAAGCAAACATGAGAAAGTAAAAAATATTCCAACTCTGGTGAGTTTGGGTGCCCCAACTTGCCAGGGGCGCCTAAGCTTTTGAAGGCCCAAATTCAACTGTTTGATGAAGTTTCTCCCAGGAGACCCCTCTTAATATCTCCTCAGCTTCGCAACGAGCATAACCATCAGTCAATCCGATGCCCAAATCACCAAATTCGACAAGATCATCTGTAGAAGAGGAGTTAATGAAGAAATTAAAAAATATTCTAAGTCTGTGAAGAATGGGCGCCCCTGGAAAGGATGTGCACTGATGATTTTGAAGGATCAAACGAAGTTTTCCGCCAGAGATGCCTCCAGAACAATCTTCTCAGAACGGGTCAGGCTCCACGATGAGTCATTCAACTCGCTCATCAGATTAGTCTGCAAGTCGGAAATCAAGGTCAAAGTAGGGGGTTAAAGTTGTGCAAAGTTGAAAACATCAAAAAAATGACTAACATTGCTTGAAGTGGGCGCCCCTAGCCAAGAAGGGCGCCCAACTTCCCATGCCTTAGTAAAATTTTCAAGATTTTCAAAGTTTTCAAGTTTGTGAGATGAAAGATGGGCGTTCAGGTTCAATGGGCAGAGGTTTTGAGGGTTTTGAGGATGAAAGCAAAAGAAAGCAAGCTTATTTCAAACCCTAAGTCTATTTAATACATCACTTCAATGCAAAATTCATCATTTTTGCAGGTGGCGTCCCAAGGAGAAAGTTGGAGCAGCAAGTTTGAAGAGTTTTTCATGATTCAAGAACTCAAGTTTGCTGGTTATTCATCAAATTTTTCAGACCAACAACATAAACCATCGCTTTTTCATGCTTTTTCATCCAGAAGATCAAATTTTTGAAGGAGAAGATTAATAATTTTCATTTTCAGCTTTCTAGGTCTCCTCAACTCATTCTTTTGAAGAAATTTTTGAAGTTGCAGCAAGTTGTTTTTTCTTGCATATCAAAGAAATCTTCAGGGTTTGTAGAATTTGATCATCTGGGTCCTTCCAAAACATTCTTCTGAAGAAAACCCATATCACAGCTTTTTTTGGATTTCTAGAGTTGGTTGCTTTTTCGATCAGCATTCATTATTTTTTTAAATCTAATCAACTGGTTTCGTTTCTAAAGTGTTTCTGAACAAAACCCAGGTGCCAGCATTTTTTCTTGAAAAATTGAAGAAATTAGGGTTTGCTGCTTTTTCAGTATAAATTCAAAATTTTCAAAAATGGTCAATCTGGGTTGTCTTGCAACAAAATTCTAAGCAAAACCTATATCTCAGAAAAAATTTCAAAAAATTTTGTCCGTCTGAAGGAAAAAAAGTAGCATTCTATATTTAGAAAGTGTGCAGAATTTGTCAAAACATAGGCAAGTTCACAGGAATCTTCAAGTTTTTCAGAATGGAATACACTCCCAACAATTTCAAGGTCAAGTCAATGCTTTATCACGATTATATCAAAACAGCAGTGATTGACTGGCATCACATCAAGCCAGTGTTTGATCTACGCACTTTGGAGAATGCAGGGATTAGCGCAGCTAGAAACTTAGGTCATTCAGGACTCCTTGCAGCAGCTTCCATTCCTATTTCAGTGTAGAGTCTCGAATTTGTAATCGCTTGTATTAAGCATTACAATCCAGCAACAAGGGAGATCCTTTTAGTAGATGGCAAATTGATTTGCAGTTTGAAACCTGACATGATCGAGAAATGCTTCTCAATTCCACTGTTGGTTGACAGCGTGACTATCTCAAAAGAAGAATGTGAGAGAATATGGGGTATGAACAAGGACAAGTAGAGCAAGAAGATTGCCCAAAAGTGGATGAAGCAAAAGCATAAGACTTTGCCTAAGATCGTCGAGCGAGGAGAGTTCAAGGACGAGATTGCTATCATGATCACTTTGTTGAACAGGATCACAGGGCAAGAAGAGGCTACACAGTTTCAACCTTGGATGTTCTACGTGATACCACACATCATGAAGAAGACTGAGTTCTATGATTGGGCGGCTTTGATCAGTGACAGCCTTCATTAGCAAATAACATAATATTTCCAGATTCATGAATTCCACATGATCTCTTACCTAGTCTACCTAGTGGCCTACCAAGGTCAATTCAGAGGGTTGAACACAGAGGGATCCCTGAGCGTACATGTCTACAACTACTATCCTCATGTTGGAATTCACGAAGTCATTGCATACAGGCAAAGGGTGGTTGAGGCTTTTCTGTTAGTCAACGAGTTCATCGCAGAGATGCCAACCCGATGTCATCATGATGACGGTTCCTATGTCAAACTTGATGAAGTGCAAACTCAGTTTCAGAGTGTTGTTCGTGGCAGCGATGGTGGCTTGAGTCAGATTTCCATGATGTCAGCAAGGTTTGAAAAAATGGCCAATGAGGTCGAAGATTTCCTTAGGTCAGTTGCAGATGGTGAAGATATTTTAGAAAAGCAGTGTTTTGCTATTGATGGCATAGATGCACTAAATCGGGACACAATCTCTAACTTTCTAGCAAATGTGATCGAGCTTTAAAGCAACTTTCTTCCAGAAGCTTTATTCCCACTTTCTTTCTATTCTTGGAATAATTCTTATCCATTCTTTGAGAAGAGAAAGAAGATAAAGTGTAATAGTTAGCGTTTCCTGCTTTTTCTGCTTTCTTAGGTGTTAGATTGTAAAAGCAAGGAGATTTTAGGGTTCCCTACTCCTCTGCTTGCCTATAAATAAGAGTCTTTTCTTATTAGTTTTCTTTAACCATGCTAGTGATAAAAAAACGCTGAGCCTATTGTGCCTTCTACTTGTTATTCAAGTGTTGTTCAATTGTTTTATGATAGCGAATTGTTGAGTCTCTTTTAGCCAACAAGGAGTTATTGTAATTGTTGTTCTCTTCGTGTAAGAACAAGTTTGCAAGCCTCTTTAGCTGCAAGTTCTTGTTCCGTGCATGTGTTAGGATAATCTTTTGTTCCAGAAGTTTGAGAAATAAAATCATGAGCCTCCTTTTCCTTGGTATAATGTCTCAGATTTCCGTTATTTGTGTTATGCTTTTATGATCTTAATTTCAGCTTACATTGAAGTGTGTAGATGTTTGTTGGAAAAGAGTTTATTGAAGCACTTTGTCAGAGAATCAACCTTGTTCATTTCTAAATTCTCTTGCTCTGTGTATTACTTGAGAAGTTAGAAACGTCTTTAGCTTAAGTTAGTCGTAGTTGAAGTTCTTAAATCAGAAAATCTCAACTGCGGCATTTGTGTTTAATAAACCTTGTGCTCTAGCTGATCAAAAAGATAGGCAACTTAGTTTTTAGTTTACTTTCTTTCAACACCATCAGCAAGAGGGAGCTTCCCCTCCTAATTTGAAGAGCAGTTTTACTATGCATAGCTATCTGTTTCAAATTCACATTCCAGAGGTGTGAATTTAAACGCCAACAAAATGGAACACATTCATATTGATAACAAGAAACATGTTTTATTCATCTCAATGATTCAATCATTACAATCAATTGCCCTATGCAATAGTAGCTATACAATCGGGGTGTAACATTACCTTCACTTGATGCTTGAAGTGGAAAGTTGGTAATGTGTGACTCAAATCCAACTCTTTATATCAACTCCTTATTTGCACAAATCACTTATATCAGCGCCTTGCACAAGAAAGTTTGACTCTTTTCAAGAGAATAAAAAACTGAGGATGAAAATAGTTTGACAACAAAGGGGCAAATGAATATAAACTAAAAATGGTCATAGTAGTTTAATGTGCTAGTGCTAGATTAGGGTAGGAAATGATGTTGCTCTTTTTCTTTTTTTTTTAAAGTGTGTTTTTCTGTAACACTTCTTCCCTGATAAAATCGCTGAGTCCAAGACGAGTCTGCAAGTTGGGCATAGGGCCTTGCAAGGACCCCCTCAGATCCAATCTCATGATTCTACGCAGGTCTTCAGTGAGTCCCAACGCACTAGCATTTTTTACATTGATAAAGACGTAATTCTTGGTTTAGCATTTGTGGTTGCAAAGCCTCTAGCATATGATTGAAATTTATATTGAATATCTTTATGTATTCTGCTCTGAAGATTTTTCCTATTGATGAGTAGTTGTATTGTCTTTCTTATCTGACAATCTCCTTTACTTTTTCTTGGCCTTATTGATAAAATAGTTGTACTGTAATGTTTCCTCATTAATATATTGATGGCATGAAATGAGATTTTTCAAGTTTTGCAAAACATTATATGGATGATGGATGAGTAAATATACAATTGGCATTTATAGCATTGACAAATTGTGGTTATAGTAATTGACCAAAAGGGTGCTGCTCTAGGTATGTCTCATTTGGAGCTGGTGTCACTGAAGTAGAAGTTGACATGCTAACTGGTAAGTCATGTTCTCATTAGGCAGGAAATTGTTAAATAAAATCAGAAATTTTATGTATGGTAATGCTTTATTTTGTGATAATAATCTAGAATCTTTAGAAGTTTGAGTAGAGAAAGAAAATGTTCTTATTACTTTCTATGGTTTTCAGTACTTATGTTATATGTTTCTTTTATAGGAGAAACACTTATTTTGAGGGCAGATGTTCTACTGGATTGCGGAAAGAGCTTAAATCCTGCTGTGGACATTGGACAGGTACTTGTTAGATTCCTTCCCATGCCTTCACCTCCCATGGAATCATTCTCTTGAGAAAGAACATTCTAGGGCATTAAAAGTGGGTTCTTTTTCTATGGATCCCATTATGGCATACTAAATGAAAATATATTTGGTTACTCGTAAATGCTACTTGACAGAGTAAACGAGAATATATAACAACAGTAATAAATATATCAATTACTCAACAATGCACATGCAGAGAATATGTAGTGTATTCTTCATTCATCAGATAGGCAATAAGTACATCATACAAAATATGTGTGGTCCCCCAACTACAAATGAAACATGAAAAAAATAGTTGGCTAATGTTGGTTGAGGACACCATCCATCAACTACCTTGTACAACTAACCAATGGTCGGGGACTAATTCCTGATTACAACATATATTAATTATTTTTTGTTGATTACAATATTATTTATTTATCTATTTACTTTGTCGACTACATCAGCCCCCCCAAAAAGAAAGTCGTTTTCCAGATGACTACAAACAAATTGGGAGCTGACACCCAAATTACAATTACTGAGATGGAGGGTGAGAGTACATCCTTGGATGAATGGACGAAGTCAGGGTGGATGTCAACAAGCATAACTCTTGCAGCCTACGAAACTCTTCTATGTGCATCCTCAAATAGTGCTCTGCCATGACCTCCCGCTCTCTCACTACCTTCATCATTTGCGCAGCCTCCATCAATTGATGTTTTGTTTGGTCAACTTCTTAGGTCTTTTCTGCCAATTTGGCCTCCATGGTCGTCATCCTCTACTCTCTCCTTCTCCATCTCTATCATCTTGGCCTCTACAGCCAATACTCAAGCTTGCTCATTGACAATGAACTATCTGCTGAGCTAGTTGGTCCTGAAAATTTTGTGTACGCTTAGCTGACTCCTTCCATACCTTTTGTACCAATTGTAGGGCCTCAATCTTATCTTGTACAGCATCATCCGTGGATGTCATCTGTCACTTCAACCTAGAGAATACATCCTTGAAGGATACCATTATACCAAACAGGGTTGAAATCAGACAACCATCTCTCCCTCCTAAAGGCCCCATTGGATGCCACGCCTACAACATCACTAGAGTCTCAACTCCAGGCCATCCTCTAGAAGTGAAACAACAAGTGAATTCTCCCTCGCATTTTGTCTGTACGTGTAATGACCCCTTTTTGGTGGAAGCACTTAAACCCGAATCTCTCTTTCAAAGTGTTCCTCAAAGAGACATTAGAAACATTAGTGCCAAATAAATTTCAGTAATAACAACTTAAAAATAACATAGGCGTTTCATTCTTGTCAAAGGATTATTTATTTCCTCTTTATCACTCACTGTGAATGATTCTTCTATACTGTATTTCGTAAATATATTAGATATTAAATTTTAATCATCTATCAATATCCATAGATGGAACTTATTTATACCATTTAACAATCATAGTGAATTACTTATAAGGCTCAATAAGTGCTACAAGCATCGTTATTTACAAAATCGTGTATATATATATATATAAGTATATATCATCACTTTTAATTGACTTCAAAATACATATATATATATCCTTATTTCTATATGAATACACACACACATATATATATATATACATTACTCATGTTATATTATTTATTATCAAATTTATCTATATCTATGTATGTATAAACAATCATATAAATAATCATCTTGTATGAACCTATATATATATAAATTGAATATACATATAATCATCAATTACAGCAAAATATATTTATCAACATGTGAATTATATATAGAAAACATATTATATTTGCTATGATTATATTTATTATATATATATGTTAAATATATATGATATCATCAACCATTACTGAATTCCTAATTTATTCCTTTACTACCATTTACTTATTTTTCCAGCATAAATTGTGATCATTGATCCTATGACAGAAATTGCCTATTATTTATAATTTATTAAGGCATACCATACTGACTGTTGATAGATCTGCAGATATCTCTCTTTCACCTGCCACGATGCCTCTGAATTCCTTAATGATCAGATTTTTGAGAATCTTTATTATATGGTTCCTTTCAGAATCTTCAGAATATATTTTACTTTTTTTATTCCTTCCTTTTTCCAGCCATTCCTTTTTGTTCCTCCATTTGATGTCTTTTTCTCCTTCTAAACTTAACACAACTTTGGGCTGCTGCTGGGGCCCACGTTGCAGACCTTATCCCCCTTTGGAATGGCAGTCCACTTAAAACAATGAATATCCTGTAAAAAATCCACAATTCCTCTTTTATAACCCTTACAAGGTCAAATGGCACAACTCTTACATCAAGGGGCATGTCTCTTAATATTAATCGTATCACTTGAGAGGTATCCTTTTCGTTTATGAGAATCGCTAACTTTAACCAATGCACTTTTCATGATGACCAAAATAGTAGATCCTTGGTATGATCGCTACTTTTATATTTGCGATATTCATAATCATTATAATGCTTATAATAATATTTATAGATTTCATATATTATTGTATTTATGCTGTTTTATATTTTATGTTATTTGTTTCTTAATTTATTTTTTTTATTATTATTTTGTTCTAATATTTGATGAATGATTATAATATTTAGTATCGATAATTACAATATTATTATAAGATTATCATTGATAATTATTTAGATAGTTAATGTTTTTTAATGTGAATTTTGTTTATCTTGTTTCGACGTTTTATATCTCGATGCTACAATTTTGGGGACATGACAGTCCTCCCCGCCCAAGATTGCTTGTCCTCAAGCAATCAGAACATCTTTTTACTTCAATCATCACAACTCCTCATCTCAAGAAATAGTTAGGCAAACAAAATTTTAATTAATCTTTAAAGCATAAGACACCATGGAGTAATCTTGTTTTTTGAAGACACATCTGGAATGAAGCAAACACATAGAACTACTTAATGAGGCACGAATACACATATGGCATAGAGAAAATATTTCGAACATGTAGCAATCAACAACATACAATAATCACTCATCATACTCGAAACAGTCACATCACATCAGCAATGAAGCCAGTAACATACAAAACATGAGAAAATGTTGAAAGACACATAAGTCATGTTCAAAACCTATTCAAGGTATTAATCACACAAAGTTTTTATGAAATACATAATCATTCGCAAGATATGATACATACAAGGTGTGTTAATACACTCAAGGTATGCAAATACACTTGATGAAGTATACATGTCCAATCAAGAGTATACATTCAAGACACAGAACATGCATAACAGAAATATACACATGCAGTAAACATGCTAAAGCACATTAGGCATAAAGCAAGTATTTAAGACATGAGGTACACTCATACAATATGAATCATACATTTGAATACATGTAAGCAGTAAAGCAAGAAGTATTCATGAAGTATACACTTGAATATATAAAGCATCAAGTATGCATGAAAATGGAGTAGACAGGCTGAAAACACAACAATCTTGCAAGATGCATTAGGAAGTTATCCATAGAGCAGTCATGTGAATATATTAGTCATAAATGCATACAAGATACAAATCATGGAGCAAACATGAATACATGTGCAGAGCATAATCGCAGATTACATATGTAGAATATACGCAATACATTTATAAATACATGAAGTAAGACACACAATGTAAGAAAAATATGCACAAAAAGCATCGAGCAATAAATTACATACAAGGCATGTAACTCATGTAATTATACTGTAGAGCACATAAACCCATACAAGGTATCCAATGCATAAATACTCATAAGGTAGGAAGCAATGTAGATACACTCTAGCTGGAAGCATGCATAGAGGAATCACACACATGGAGCGAGAAGCATTTAGTCATTACTTAAGACATGAATATGTAGAGCATTCAAGTACACTCAAATTTACTTCTATGCACGGAATATAAGCATATCATACATCCAATAAATGGAAAATACACAATATGAAGCATTCATTTGAGCGCAAAATGATCATACATATAGAACGTAGGTATAAGTATGCTTGTAGATACACTCAACTGATACAAACAATTACTTATAAGGCATGAATTTCGCAAACACAAGCATACACTTAAGAATGGAGTAGTCATGTATAAGAGTACATTAGTCATGAAGTGAACAAGTAAGATGCTAACCAAGAAACAAAACACCATAAGTTTGGTAAAACATGAAGTATATGTGTGAATGACACATGAAGTATATGCATGAGTGCATGAAGTCACAAAGCATACGTACAAATCGTAAAGTATACACTTAAATGCAAGTCACAGCAAATACCATGCCATACACACCCAAATACACCATCATGAAGGACATACTTGAATTCAAAGTCACAGAGTAAACAAGTACAAAGTTAGAGGGTATACACTCGAATACATCTCTAATTCATGCACAATTTATCGAGTATGCACTCAAATATGAATACAGGATCATATACACTCAAATACAAATGCAATCATAGAGTATATATCCAAATGTAAATTCAACAATAAGTCATAAAGTATACACACAAATACAATCTCACTCGAATGAAATATACTGTCAGACAGTTGGGAAAGAGGATTCAGAGCATCCCATACTACACCATGGACCCCTTCACCATCCCAAGGTCATCAAGTATATACATTAATGAGACACAATCATACTTCATGAAATAAAAATACTAACTTGAAAGATATTAATTTATCATATTAATTGCTTGTAAATCATATGTAATCATGCATTCAATCTGTAAATTTTTTGAACAATCTAAATAGATATTAAAACACCCCAAGTTATCATCTCTTCGCTCATCCAATTCACAAAGAGGTAGGAGTGGACCATGCACAAGGATGCCCTTAACGCCTCTCTTCTCAGCCTGAAAGTAGTCAATAAACACCTGTTGTATTGACTCCCTCAGCCCTCCTAGGCAGACCCGCAGTCATCCAAGAGGGTGGCCTACCTCGAAGAGATCCTAGTAACTGCTCTCCTTCGTAGGCGTCCAATCCTCCTCCCCTATGATTTGATTGAAAAAGAATGATAATTTGGTAATGGGCAGACACACAGTCCATTGATAGTTTGGAGGAAGGATTCTCATAGGAGGCCCTTAGAGCACTCCCTTCTCCCTTCTCAGCCTGAGAGCGGCCAACCAACACCCGTGGAAATGACCCCCTCGACCCTCGTTGGCAATCCTGTAGTCATCCAATGAGGGTGATCTACCTTGAAGGGACTCTAGTATCTGCTCAACCTATCGGTTTCGTCCCTCAACCAACTACATGATTTTTTGATGATACAAATAATTGCATCTAATGCTTATCTTATTACAAGTTACCCACAATTACAACATGCTATGAGGATTTATGAATTCATCAAGATATTAATAATCTATTTATCATATGAATGTATATGCACTAATCACCAATCCATTATCAATCATTTATATTCACATTCATAAATTATCTATGTTCCACCAAGTTTCCGGGACGGCGGGACGGCGGGACGCGTTTCGGGGACGGCAAATTTTTGAGGGGATTTTAGGGGACGGGGGGACGGCTGTATAGTATATATATATATATATAGGGAGAGATAAATTTTAAAAATATAGGGAAATTTCAAATATAAGATATTCATATGAGTAATGATAATCATAACAATCACCAATCATATTGACATATGCATCATAGAATCGAATTATCAAACAAATTAATAGATGAAGACAAGACTCACAATGGGTTTGACAATCACCAATCATATTGTATAGATATACCACCACCTCTGATATCACTAGTAGGATTAGAATGCACAAGATAAACACAAAATTAAATCATGAGTGCACAATACTAGAAACAATAAACTGAATTATGTGGGATTTGATTACGTCGCTTTCAATGCTTTTGAAAGCCCTTCAAATTCGCATGAGATACCACCAAGTTAAAACTACACAAACCACCACCCAAACTAAGAAACTAATCTTAAATTAACATGACCATTCAAACTAACAAAATATGAAACTCTCACAAACAATATAGAACAATAAGTTATATTGTAACCTATGTTCTAACAGAAAAACAAACACAATTACAAACATCTATGGATCACAAACTCTGACACAATATCTTGCAATTAGAAAGTAAAAAAATGAAATTGAAGAATACAATCTAAAATTTAAAAATTGTCTTTGCAACCCAATGGGCCATTTTTGAATAGGGTGAATCCAACCATGCTTGGCACACGGACATCTATTTCAAAGATGTTAACAAAGAACACATGCTTTGCAAAGTGAGGAAGTTAGTTGCAAACTCTATCAAATCTGCTCACACAAGCTCTTTGCCTCTAGTGTGATCTCTCATCCAGTTGAGAACCCAAATGTGATTGTAGATGTATTTGGTGATGTTCATGATTTCTTCCACCACTAGTCTCTCTCAATCAATTTTGCCCATCCTTCAAGAGAAGGTCAAGGCAAAGAGTAATGTAGGGGGTTCAAAAAAATTTTGGTTGCCTCTTTTGATGCAATTTCCTTGCCATCACATATGCTATTGTATTATCGGTTACAACTTTCACCACATTTTCAGTGCTCACCTCTAGGATTTAACACAAGTTCCTCCAACAATATTCTCAAACTCTTTGCATTCTTTGCATTGAAATATTTTACTAACCCCTAATTCATGAGGAACAACTTCACCATTGTGAATCTTGTCTTGAACTCCTTCAAACCCTCCTCTTTCTCTTCTCACTTTTGCTCTTGGCTGCAATTTTATCTTGGCAAGTTAAAATGAGATCAAATGAAGGTAAAAAAATGTTTTAAGTGGCCATATTAGGGTTGGGAAGGCGTGGGGCCCACAAAGGAATGTTTTAAAAAAGAAAAAATTAAAAAAAAACTTTTATTTTTATGTTTTATATGCTGCTGGGCGATAGGGGACGGCTGGCTGTCCCCGGGACGGTCGAGGGACGGCTAGGCGTCCCCTATCCGTCCAGGGGACGGCCTGGCAGTCCCCTTTCTATTTGGGGACGTTTCTGGCAATCGGGGACGTCCCCGAATTTCGGGGACTTCTGGGGGACGGCTGACAGCCGTCCCCTACGCGTTTCCTGTCCCCGAAACGGCACCAGGACGGGGACGGGGGGCAAATACCTAGGGGACGCGTCCCCGTGTACCCTTGTAAATTATATGAAAGTATTGCTGATTTAGGGCTATGAAAGTACGCACCTAATACTTACTGTTTCAATCTGCAAGAACCTCTTGTTTTCCTAGCCAATGATGTTTCCTTCTCATTCCACGTTTCAATAGAATGATAGATCATAATAGTCTTTAATATTGTTGTGGGTGCAGAGATGTAATTAGTCTCTCTTATAGTTACATATACCATAATTAGAATGGGAAAATATCATCAAAACATCATTAGTTGTCCGATTCCAAATAACATATTAGCAATACTATAGTAATGATAATAACATCAATTAGACAAACGGTATTCATCAACCACCCATAATATATTTATTGGTCATCATATATTTTTATTAATCATATTTGGATAGGTCTATTAACCATAAGCTAGTATTTAAATTCCCTTTTTATTGCCAAAACAATATCACTATTCAAAATCTCACCATTTGCATATATCTTAATAGCAGAGTACTTATATTCAATGGGTATAAGCCACACCTAATCTATATGAGTCAGAGTGTGTTTCCTTATGTTTATAGAATATACCTTCTTCGTCGATAAGTTTACATACGCTAATTTCACAGGATGGCAAGAACGTTGCTCTGATACCACTTGTAATGACCCCTTTTTGGTGGAAGCACTTAAACCCGAATCTCGCTTTCAAAGTGTTCCTCAAAGAGACATTAGAAACATTAGTGCCAAATAAATTTCAGTAATAACAACTTAAAAATAACATAGGCGTTTCATTCTTGTCAAAGGATTATTTATTTCCTCTTTATCACTCACTGTGAATGATTCTTCTATACTGTATTTCGTAAATACATTAGATATTAATCATCTATTAAGATCCATAGATGGAACTTATTTATACCATTTAACAATCATAGTTAATTACTTATAAGGCTTAATAAGTGCTACAAGCATCGTTATTTACACAATCGTGTATATATATATCCTTATTTCTATATGAATACACACACACACACACATATATATATACATTACTCATGTTATATTATTTATTATCAAATTTATCTATATCTATGTATGTATAAACAAACATATAAATAATCATCTTGTATGAACCTATATATATATATATATATATAAATTGAATATACATATAATCATCAATTACCACAAAATATATTTATCAACATATGAATTATATATAGAAAACATATTATATTTGCTATGATTATATTTATTATATATATATGTTACATATATATGATATCATCAACCATTACTAAATTCCTAATTTATTCCTTTACTACCATTTACTTATTTTTCCAACATAATTTGTGATCATTGATTCTATGATAGAAATTACCTATTATTTATAATTTATTAAGGAATACCATACTGACTGCTGATAGATCTGTTGTAATGTTCCCTTCCTAGGCAGTGCAGATGATTCAGGGGGTTAGCCTAACATTCAGACCCTCGTAGGTTGACAGATGTGTTTAGAGGGTTACTTGTGGCAGTTATCCGGCGTTTGGGGACACTACTCCATCAATTGATTCAGGTTTGGGCCTTGGCAGACACTTACAGAGTGATTTCCAGACACTTACTATTTATAGTAAGTTAGGCAGACAGGGGTTAGTATTTCTGGCAGGGCACCTAGTTCAATTGGTCAGCTCAGTTTCGACCCAGTTTGATGATTTTATGAGCAAACAGTGATTATTGGAGCATTTGATAATTATTAAAAGATTATTAATTTGACTTTATAATATAAAGTCACTTTAATGAAATATTAAAGTATTTATTAATGGAAAATTATAAAGTATTTAATACTTTATAATAAATAAGGAAAATTAATATTAAATGAATTTTAATACTCATTTATAAAAAAGGACACCATTTATTAATAATTTGCCTAAGTCTCTAAAAGGGCAAATTATTATATTATTAAATGCAATTAAGTTGATTTTTTGAGAAGGGTCAAACTTTTGAGGAAAAGTTATATATTTGTCTTCAAGGCAAATCGAACTCATTATTGATGATCATTTGAATTTGTCTTTTATTCTCTTTGAGAGCATTGGGGTTTGTGGAACAAGGGTTTCTGCAAATCATTGGATTTTGGAGAACATTCCCTCTTCATAATTAGACATACTGAGACTGTGAGATACCAGTTGAAGCTTGTCAGTTGAGTGGCTTCATTCAGAAGTCATTACAGAGTATATTGTGAAGTTTGTATTCAGAGTTTGATTCGATTTTCATCAGGGAAAAGAATCTTCTTCATTGGCAATGGTTTATCCAGCGACTGACACTCTTTCTGTAATGTCCCCTTCTAGTTGACATCTCTCAGTTCTTGAGGTTAGCCTATTATGTGACCCTTGTAGGCTGATAGGGTGGATAGAGGGTCTTGTTGAGGCTTGGCTTGGCTTCAGTTGGTAGAATCATTCAGTTTGGCTTTCGTTCGGGGTCGTTTGGACATCAGTTGCTTGACTTACTATTTTTAGTAAGTGGGGACACTCAACGGAGCACCCTTGCTATTTTTAGCAGTATGGTCTGGTCATATGCAGATTCGATCACTTATCATCCGGCTTCAGACAGTTCGTTCATCGGACTTATATTGAGAGAGATATTAATATTTATTTGCCAAAATAAATATTAATTAAGTTGAAGCTTATATTATAAAGTTATAATATAGTTTAATATTATAACTTAAGTGATTTTTTTTAAAGGGGGTCGACCATCATGAAGAAGGGGCCATTTTTAATTAATGATTATAATTAAAAGGGGCGTCCAAACTATTGAAGAATTAAAAGTGAAATTTCAAGTTTTATTTAAATGGTGTTTTTTTTTAAGGAAATCGATCCAGTTGAGAATGTATAAGTTTTCTTTGAGAAGACGTCATTCATTATGTTATGAAAATCGATTTTAACCAATTCTTCCTTCAGAGAACGAAGCCAAGGGTTTCAGTTGTCTTCCGCATTGGAGAACGAGCCATCTTCAATGTTGCAGTTCAGAGGCTGTGAAATATCAGCTGATTTATTGCTTGCAGTTGAATAACTTCATTCAGAGGTTATTACAGATCTTACTGTGAGTTTCTTTATAGTCAGTGATTTGGATCAATTCTTTTCCAGAGGAGAATCTTTTCAATTGCCATCATTTCTCAGACTTCTGGTGCACTTCCCAAGGTGGTACGGATTTTATTGCTGCTGTCTAAGGGCCGTACAAATCAACTTGAGGGTCTTACTTTTATTTCAAGCCTAGACGCCTTGTCTTTTGGCTTCCTTTCTTCACCAGATGGTATGCCTTGCACTCTGGGTCAATCTGCATGGATTTCGAGGCTGGAGAAATGTTATATGACGCCGGCAGTATTAATTCTTCATCATTCTGGGGCGGCTGCAATCAGCAAATCAGGTTTTTAAATTATGCAATCAGCTTTGCCTTTTTGTCTGCATGTTAGCGTTTCAGTATTGTAATCACTAAGAAAGAATAATAAATCTATTTGCTATCGATTCAGGGATCTTTATGCTTCAGTTTTTGCCTTATTGTATTTATTAAAGATTTTAGAAGTATTTCTTTCAAAAATCGCATTATGTTTTTTATATGCAAAAACATCAAAAAAATCAAAAACCTTCAAAACACAAAAAAACAATCAGTTTGAGCATCAGGGTTGAAGTTGAGCCAGAAGGGTTCACCACAGTGGTATCAGAGCGGTTTCCTGCCAACCTGAGGGTTTGGGATTCATATGCAGCCACAAGAGGTTGGGCCTCACAAATATTATACTCGCAGAAGAGCTTTGTTTGACAGGGCATGGGAATTGAACAGGCAGCCAGGTCCCATGGCTGACAGAACAGAGGTTCCTCGAGATCCTCGTGATGATGATGCAGAGGTCAGACAAACTCTCAGAGATTTACGGACAGGTCAGCAGCAGGTAACTGATGTATTACAGCAGTTGACCACGGTGATACAGAGGATAGGTTCATCGAGGAGACCATCACCACGTCGTGACGAGAACAGGAGTGATGCAGGTTCACGGAGGGCACCCAGAACTGTTTCACGGACGGCCGATAGGCCTACCTGCCCTAGTTTTGTGAGACAGAAGCCTGATGAGGCTATTGCAGATGAGGAGCCTGAGGGAGTGTTCGCCGATACTCTTATGGCAACGAACAATGAGTGGGAGTTACTGACCCCGGAGGTCAGAGAGAGACTTACTTTTGACAGATTTCTCACATAGAGGAGAGAGCATTACAGGAATAGACAGGATTGGAGGCCTAGACATTATAATAGTGATCTGAAGCACGCCACAAACAGACTCACTTTAGCTATGTTTGACGGTAGCAGCAAGGTCACAGCACAGGCTTGGATCAGTAAGTTGGATACCTTCCTCACATTGCATCCCATGGCTGAGGAGGATGCTATTAGATATGCTACTTTGCATCTTGAGGGGGCAGCTTATGACTGGTGCCATCACGGGATGGTGACACTCCAGCATGATCATATCACCACTTACCAGGAGTTCGTGGACAAATTGGTGGAACGGTTCGACAAGAAGGATCCTGAGTCTTACTTCAGAGATTTGGCCCAGTTGAGACAGGTTGGTAGTTTGGAGGCCTACATAGGAGACTTCTAGCAATTGTCCGTGATGGTTCCCAACATATCAAAGAGGTGTCTAGTTGTGCTCTTCATGGAGGGATTGTTGGAACCATTGAGAGGTTGGATCAAAGCATTTGATCCTCCTTCATTACAGGAAGCAATGAAGAAGGCACGCAGCATAGAACTTGTAGCTCCATCTAGCAAGTTCAATTCCAGAAATACTTCTTCCTTTAAGGACAACAAGGGATTCAATAAAAATAAGGAGAAATCTGATTTTAAGAGTGATTCAAAGGGAAAATCAGTAGCACCCTTGGATCGTGAGACTCTTAATGATTTGTTGGCGTTTAAATTCGCACCTCTGGAATGCGGATTTGAAAACGGACAGCTATGCACAGATAAACTGCTCTTCAAATTAGGAGGGGAAGCTCCCTCTTGCTGCTGGTGTTTGAAAGAAAGTAAACTAAAACTAAGTTGCCTATCTTTTTGATCAGCTTAGAGCACAAGGTTTTTTAAACACAAACGCCGCAGCTGAGATTTTCTGATAAGAAGTTTCAACTACGACTAACTTAAACTAAAGACGTTCCTAACCTCTCAAGTAATAGCAGAGCAAGAGAAGTTAGAAATTAACAAGGTAGATTTTATGACAAAAATACTTCAATAATCTCTCTTTCAACGAACACCTACACACTTCACTGCAAGCTGAAATAAAGATCATAAAAGTAGAACATAGATAACGGAAATCTGAGATTTTGGACCAAGGCAAAAGAGGCTCATGATTTTATTACTCAAATCTCTGAAACAAAGCTCACTTCTAGCATGCCTTGAACAAGAAATTGCAGCTAAGGAGGCTTGCAAACTTATTCTTAACACAATAGAAAACAGCAATCTCACTAACTCCTTGTTGGCTAAAGAGGCTCAACAATTTGCTTATCACAACACAAATGAACAATACTTGAGCAACAAATAGAAGGCACAATAGGCTCAGCGTTTTGTTCTCACTAGCACGGTTCCAACTAAGTGAACTGAAATTGAATAACAATTTGCTGCAATTCAGGCTCGCAATTTGCTATGACAATAACCGTTAAAAAACTAAATGAGCAAAGGCTCTTATTTATAGAGAAGCAGAGGAGTAGGGAACCCTAAAATCTCCTTGCTTTCACAATCTAGGGCTTGCTCAGCAAGCAAGCTTTATTACTAAATCTAGAAAGATAAAACCCTAGAAAGCGTAAAAAGCGGAAACGCCAACTATTACATCTTATCTTCTTTCTATCCTCAAAGAATGGATAAGGATTATTCCAAGAATAGAAAGAAAGCGGAAAGAAAGCTTCTAGAAGAAAGCTGCTTTAAAGCTCGATCACATCCGCTAGGAAGTTAGAGATTGTGTCCCCGTTCGTCCATCTATGCCATCAACAGCAAAACACCGCTTTTCAAGAATATCTTCAGATCTGCAATGGATCTCAGGAAATCTTCAACCTCATTGGCCGCTTTATCGAACTTTGCTGACATCACTGAAATATGACTTGGCAGAGTCTTATGTTTTTCTTTCATTCACTTCAGTACTTCTTGTTATATTTTCTTTATGCATATTCCACATCCTTTCGCATTCATCCTTTGAAAGAGTTACGCTTTCAGGCCACGGGGGAATGGAAAAACACCTTTCGACCATATCAGGCTTTAGATTGCAAATCAATCTACCGTCTGCTGACTGAATCTCCCTTGTAACCGGGTTGTAATGCTTAATGCAAGCGATTACGAACTCAAGGCTCTGAACTGATATAGGAATTGACGCTGCTGCGAGGAGTCCAGAATGTCCCAGGTTCTTGATTGAAGTGTTGCCTGCTCTCTCCAAGGCGTGTAAATCAAACACCGGCTTGATATGATGCAAGTCTGTCTCAGCCGTTTTGATGTAATTGTGAAAGAGAGCTGATTCTGTCTTGAAAACATTGGGAGCGTACTCCATTTCAGAAAACTCAAGAATGACAGTAATCGCCTTGGTTCGACAAGTCTTGAACAATTTCTATTTTAGAATGTTGATTTTTGTGCTCCAACGGACAAATTTTTGAGAAATTTTTTCTAAGATATGGGTTTTGTTCAGAATATCGATGCAAGACAACCCAGATCATCCATTTTTGAAAATTTTGAATTTTGCCTAAAAAAACAGCAAACCCTAAATTCTTCAATTTTTCCCGAAAAAAGCTGGCATCTGGGTTTTGTTCAGAGTGTGATTAGAAATGAACCCAGTTGATTGGATTTGCAAAACCCTGACGTTTGATCGAAAAAGCAGCCAACCCTAGATTTTTGAACTTTCTTGAAAAAAAAAAAAAAAAAACTGCGGTATGGGTTTTCTTCAGAAGACTGATTGGAAAGGACCCAGATGGATGAAATTTGAATGTATTGAGGTCTTCACTGACATGCAAGATAAAAGCACTTGCTGCAACTTGATGAAGTTCTTGAAAAATTCTTCAGAAGATTGAGGCAAAAAGACCCAGATGACTGAAAAATGGAAAGCCTTGGCCTTTTACTTGAAAAATTTGATCTTCTGGAACAAGAAGAATGAAAAAGCAAGGGTTTATGCTTGCAGGTCTGAAAAATCTGATGTAAAACCAACAACTATGGATTCTTGAATCACAAATATTCTTCAAACTTGCTGCTCCAACTTTCTCCTCTGAAGGCTACCTGCAAAAATAATGAAAAATACATTGAAAAGAAGTGTTAAATAGACTTAGGGTTTGATTTAGGTTTTGCTTTCTTTTTGCTTTTATTTTCAAAACCCTAAATCTCAGTCTCTTTGAATTTGGACGCCATCCTTCTCCTCTTGCAATCTTTTGAAATTTTGAAAACTTCGAAAAATATTCCAAGGCATGAACATTTGGGCGCCTTTCTTCAACAGGGGCGCCTACTTCTTCCAGTGTTAGTCAAAATTTTAACATTTTCAACTTTTCTTCATTTTGACATGCTACTTCGCCTCTGATTTCCCATTGACAGATTAACCCGACAGGCGAGCTGAATGGTTCACGGCGGAGCCTGACTGAAACTGAGAAAGAAGTCCTGGAGGCATCTTTGGCGAACGACTTCATCTTGACCTCTGAATTCATGGGAGCCTTTTCCTTCCAGGGGCGCCCATTTCTCCCAGAGATAGCCATTTTCATGATTTCCAAGTTCTTCCTTCTCCCTCTGATCTTCTGATGAATCTTCGATTCCGGGAGCTGTGTAGATCCGACTGACTGTCTAAATATTTCGTTGGATAGCCAGACTGATTTTGTTGAGGCATTCTAGGATGCTACTTCTGCAAAATCCATCATTATGAGCTTCAAAAGTTTGGGCGCCCTTCCTCAACTGGGGCGACCATTTTTTCCAGACTTCGAAAATTTTCAATTTTATTCATGTCTTTCACTCCTACAGGTGATCTTGTTGAATCCGGAGTTTCAAGCGTCGGATTGATGGATGTTTGGGCTCGTTGCGAAGCTGAGAAGATTTCAGGAGGGGTCTTCTGGAAACAACTCTACCAAAAAGTGGATTTCAGGTCCTCAAAAGCTTGGGCGCCCCTAGCAAGCTGGGGCGCCTAGTTTCACCAGAGTTAGTTTATTTTTCACATTTTTCACCTTTGCTTTCAGATTTCTCTTTTCAACTCTCATCGGACCCTCTGTTCAGCTCTTTGAATCTGATGACTGCGAGCTCCGTTTGTCGTGCTGGATAGCTCGCTGGAAAGCCTGTTGCATTCTGAAGACATCTCGTTATAACTTTGACTGCAAATTCATCTGTTTGAACCCTTGAAAAGTTGGGTGCCCTTCTTCACTTAGGGCGCCCATTTTCTCCAGACTTAGAAAAATTTTACTTTAATCTTCTTCAAGTTTCAGATCTTTATTCTATATCTTCCACTTTGACTCGAATTTGCCGGAGACTGGATTATCGGATGCTTTGACGGGGATATCCATTGCGAAGCTGACTGAATACTGAGCAACTTCCATTGGAGGTCCAAACCCTAATTCACTCATCCGGTGACCTAAAAAGGTGGGCGCCTAAACTCAGCAGACTTAGAAAATCTTCATGACTTTTCAATTTTCTTTCTTGTTCTTCGTGCATGTTCATCATTTCACCTTCCGCTGAAAGTTTGAATGCTGAAACTGACGCCTAGCAGCCGAATGACCTCCATTGATGACCTCGAAGCTCCAGATATGCTTCTGAAAAGCAGAATAGACCCAGTAGGGAAAAACTGATTATTTTAAGATTCTGATTGCACCAGCCTGATATGGAAGCATTTTGAGCCAATCAAAATCAGTTCGGACCTTGTCGGACCAACTTTCTATTTTTAGAAAATTTTGCCAATATCCATTTCGAAAGAAACCCAAAAAAACCCAGAAAACGTTACTATTTCGAGAAGATTTCTAAAAATAGCAGTTTTCCTAAAATTTAGGGATGAAAAACTGAGATCTAGGTTTTGTAGATTTAGTTGCTCTTAGCAGACCCAGATCGTCAGTTTTTGAAAATTTTGAATTTTAACCCCTCATGCAAGACATGCACACCCAAATTTTGACCTTTTTGACTGATTTGACAAGACTTTTCTCATTTCTTCAAAATATCTAAGTGTAACAAAAATTTTAATTTTGGGGTACAACATGATTTGCGCAGGAAGAAGCTTTGCTTCTACTGCAAGGGTCCCTACAACACTAACCATGATTGTCCTTTGCGGCCTAAGGGTAAGGCCAATAGAGTTATGTGGGCTTATTATGAGGATTTGGAATCTAAGAATTTCGAACAGTAGGAGAGTTCTGAGGAGTCAGAATCAGAGGCTTCAGAGCCTAAGGTGGGGGCAGAGTCAGAGCTCCAGATCCAGGAGGCACGTTTGTCTAGCATTCAGCAGGAGGGATCTTTCAAACTTCATGGAGTTTTGGCTGGTCAAAAGGTTACCACCCTTTTAGACACAAGTGCCACCCATAATTTCATCGATGCCAGATTTGTGGAGAAGCGTGGGCTCATAACCGAGGAGTTTGAGGGCATTCGGGTTAAGGTGGCTGATGGTTACACTCTTAGGTGTGACCGTATGATTAAGGATCTTCGTTTGCGCTTGAATAATTATGAATTCATGGCTGATTATTATGTGGTGAATATGGGTGATATTGATTTAGTTTTGGGCATGAAGTGGCTTCATTCTCTTGAGGAAGTTACACTTCGTCTCAAAGACATGGAGATCAGGTTCAAGGTGGATGGGAAGACTCATATACTGAAGGCCATCCGAGATAGTAACGTCAGGACTATTTCCTTCCGACGGATGGAGAGACTTATGCGTCATGACATGGTTGAGTGGGCTGCCGAGTGCACTTTGACACCTACACAGGATGGACAGCATACAACCGAGTATCATCCTGACATTCAGCAGTTGAGAGTTAAGCATGGGAAGGTTTTTAGTGACATTCCACCAGGGAGACCTCCAAACAGGGGTATTGAGCACATCATAGAGCTTGAGGAGGGCGCCAAGCCCGTCATGATTACTCCTTACAGGCATCCAAAGCGGCTTAAGGATGAGATAGAGAAGACTATCAAGGATTTGCTTGCTATGGGTCACATTCGACCAAGTAAATCACCATTTGCTTCTTCAGTTGTTCTAGTGAAGAAGAAAGATGGTACCCTTCGTATGTGCATAGATTACAAAGTCCTGAATAAGAGGACTATTAAGAATAGGTATCCCATACCCCGTATAGATGAGCTTATTGATGAGCTCCATGGTGCCTGTTACTTTTAGAAGATAGACTTGAGATCGGGATATCATCAGATTAGAGTTCGTGAGCAGGATGTTGAGAAGACTGCTTTTCGTTGTCATTGTGGACACTTCGAGTTTGTGGTTATGCCATTTGGGCTAACTAACACTCCAGCGACTTTCCAGTCCACCATGAACAGGGTCTTCCACTCACATTTGAGGATATATGTACTTGTCTTCTTCGATGATATTTTGGTCTACAGCAGGACATGGCAGGAGCACCTGGCTCATTTGGATACAGTACTCAACATTTTGGAGAGGGAGTCCTTGTATGCCAAGGAATCCAAGTGTGATTTAGGGATGACTGAGTTATTATACTTAGGCCATATTATCAGTGCAAAGGGAGTGCGGATGGATCCTGAGAAGATCCGTGCTATCGTAGATTGGCCTACTCCGGCGAACCTTACACAGCTGCGAGGATTCCTTGGGTTATGTGGTTTCTATCGCAGATTTGTCAGTGGATATTCACGCCATGCAGCACCTATGACAGATTTGTTGAAAAAAGGTGCATTCATTTGGACTCCTGAGGCACAGGAGTGTTTTGTGAGGTTCAAGGAGCTTATGACTACATGTCCAGTGTTGGCACTGCCAAATTTTACGAAGCCTTTTGAGCTTCAGTGTGATGCTTCTGGTGAGGGCATTGGCGCGGTGCTTATGCAGGACAAGCACCCGATTGTTTATGAGAGTAGGAAACTTAAAGGACCAGAGAGGGTTTATAGTATATATGATAAGGAAATGCTGGCCATAATGCATGCCTTGGCCAAATTCAGGCAATATCTAGTGGGCAGTAAGTTTTGCATTAAAACTGATCATAATAGCCTGAGGCATTTCCTAGGGCAGCGGGATTTGAATGATCGTCAGCAAAAATGGGTGAGTAAGTTACAGGCCTATGAGTTTGACATCACCTATATTAAAGGTACACAGAATGTTGTTGCTGACGCTCTGTCACGCCGGCCTCATCTGAGTTCTATGGTACAGATTGCAGAGGACTACAGGCACTTGATTGTGGCAGAGTATGCCAAGGATACATGGGCATCTGGTCTTGTTGAGGGATCTATTGTGGACACCAGGTACACACTTGTAAATGAATTGATCATTTACAAGAACAGGATTTTCTTGATTCCAGGGTCAGAGGTGAAGAATACCATTCTGTGGGCTTTCCATGATGTGCCTACAGTAGGGCACCCCGAGTACTTTAAGACATACAGACAGGTTCGGGAGAGATTTACATGGAAGGGTCTTGAGGCAGATGTTCTTCAGTATGTGCGTGAGTGCCCTGTTTGTCAGCAGAACAAGCAGGAGAACACGTATCCGGCAAGGTTGTTGCAGCCACTTCCGATTCCTGATAGGAAGTGGGAATGCCTGTCGCTGGATTTTATTACGGGCTTGCCTAAAGCCCAAGGACGGGATTGCATATATGTAGTTGTGGATCGGCTGACGAAGTATGCCCACTTCTTTCTGATCACCACCACTTACACAGCTACACAGGTAGCAGAGGTATTTTTCCATGAGGTTTTCAGATTACATGGGTTGCCTCGGAGCATGGTTAGTGACAGGGATAGTCGGTTCCTGAGTCACTTTTGGCAGGAGGTGTTCAAACTTTGTGGGACCGAGCTTACACCGAGCACCAGTTACCACCCGCAGACTGATGGTCAGACGGAGATAGTGAACAAATGGGTGGAAGGCTACCTCAGGAATTACATTGCAGGGCAGCAAAAGGCGTGGGTCAAGTGGATATACTTATGTGAGTATTGTTATAATACCACCTATCACATGACCATTCAGATGTCCCCCTTCATGGCATTGTATGGTTATGAGGCGCCTACTTTTCTTGATTTGCTACTGAGTGACAGTAGAGTGCCTAGCGCTGGAGACTTATTGCAGGAGAGCCAGGACATTATGAGGGCTCTTAAGGAGAATATTGCTAAGGCACAGAATCAGCAGAAGCAGTATGCAGATCAGAAGAGGACAGAGAGATCTTTTGAGGTGGGTGACATGGTATATCTTATGTTGCAGCCCTACAGACAGTCTACTCTCAGGAAGAGTGGATCCAAGAAGCTCAAGCCGCGATATTATGGTCCTTTCAAGATTGTCAAGCGTGTTGGGGAGGTGGCTTATGAGCTAGAGCTTCCTGCGGATAGTAAGGTCCACAATGTTTTTCATGTGTCACGTCTCAAGAAGGCATTAGGACATCGTGTGGTACCTTCAGCAATATTACCTCCCTTAGATGATGAGAGAAAGTTGATTCTAGTACCTGAGTCGATCTTGGAATACAGGGAAAGACAGCTACGCAGGAGGACTATCAGGGAATATTTGGTGAACTGGAGAGATTTACCAGTGGAGGATGCTACGTGGGAGAGAGGAGATTTTCCAGCATCCGGAGTTGAGATTGCTTGAGGACAAGCAATTTCAGGAGGGGCGGACTGTAATGTCCCCTTCTAGTTGACATCTCTCAGTTCTTGAGGTTAGCCTATTATGTGACCCTCGTAGGTTGATAGGGTGGATAGAGGGTCTTGTTGAGACTTGGCTTGGCTTCAGTTGGCAGATAACTTGAGAAGAACTAAAAGGATGATAAGGAAAAGAGTAAGAAGGATATACTTGAAATTTAAAACCTATCACTAACAGGTGATACACTAGAGATAAAATATGACAATACTGTAGAAACTCACAGAAAATCTCAATAAAGCTGAACAATCTCACAACACAGAGATTTATGTTTATAAAAGAGAGTCTATGTAAGGTTCTGACTGTTCTAATGCTTAACACAAGGAAAACAAAGATGTTTTAACAGATATAAACGCAATAGAAAGAGATCACTAACATAAACCTGCACTATGACATAATATTCTTTACATCCAGTACTGAAGGAATCCGATAAAATGAAGGATTACACAGAATTTTATCATGCAACTCACAACCAATACTAAACAACAAAGGAAATCGGTGAAGGAAATGACTTTCTATTGAAAAGATAAGGAGTCTCTATATTACAAACCTGTAGTATTCATACAAAAATGAGTTACAAAGTCTGGATAATGCTTTTTTTTTTTGGGCAATCTCTTGACCAAGAACTCCTTACAAAGAGGCAAAAATGCCATATATACAACCCAAACCCAAAAAGTGTCGGCCCCTGCTTAGGGTTTTCAAAAAATGAGTCGGTGCCTGGACACGTCGGCTCTAGAAGCGTTTTGGAATGAAGTTAATGAGGCATTAAATGTGCATACCCTACTCATGTCAGTGAAAGCTCGCCCCTAGGCATGGCCTTTGGACTTTTTTACAACGACCGCATTAACTCACAACCCTCGTGTCCACCCTCGAGACTTTGTCAAAGCCTCTTTGAATGCTTTGCGGCATGGTCATTAATGTCGACCCATTTTTGCCAACCGACATCCCAGCTGTTATTGTGACTCGCGGCCTCCTCCCCTTCAGCTTTCCTCCTGCTCTAGATCCTTCTGCAGGTTGACCCCCTTCGAGAAGCAGCATCAGATTTATCTTGTTAGATTCAAACGCCATTGCTTCACCGAGCCGATCCATGCCGCGCACATTCCGTCAATCTTTCTTTACAGGGGGAGTCAATCCGTCAAACTACCCATGACCATCTTTAGCTCCTTCTGATTGGTTGAATTTGTGCCATGTAGATTCCTAGACGGTCAAAGGTTGCTTCATCAGAATCGCATGTCGATGAGACACTAGCCGTGTCTTCCCGATGTGATTATGCCCTTCAGCAGTTATCGGCATAGCTCACAACCGTCGGCAAGAGTTCATAGCGAGTTTCTATTGGTCATACCGACATTCCCTTCTATCGGCAAATCCGTCGCTATCGGCAAGACTCTCTCAGTCGGTCAGACTTCTCAGCGAGCCCTTCAATGTTTCCCAAGCTCGAACCGTTTGGCGGAGTCGGAGTTGGGATGAGAACCGAACAAGGACCGGAGTTAGAACGGGGGCAAAACCTAAGAGTCGATGGAACCGGAACCAAATCCGGACCTGAAACTTTCCCGAAGTTTCAAGTTTGGATTTTGTTCCAATCCCGCTCCTGGCAACATACAAGGCACGAAGGAAGAAAGAAAAACACAAGGAAGATCAAAGAGGAGGAGACATCCCTCAATCACTGGCCACACAAAAGCAAAGAAAAGAAAGGGCGGAACCAGGGCCGGGACCGGAAAAGAAACAGGAACTGGAACTTTGAAAAAGTTCCAATGCTCGGTTTCGGCCCGCGTCCCGGGTCCGGCAAAACAAAGAAAACGCCAAAGCAAATGAAAGCAAGGCAAGATCGGAACCAAAACCGATCCCGGGCAAAACAACAACGGGGGCGGGGGCGGGAACAAATCCGACACTGGAACTTTCCTCAAGTTTCAAGTTTGGATTTCGTCCCGAACCCGCCTCCGACACCATGCAAAGACGACGAAAAAGGGGCGAAAAAGGAAGAAAAAGAAGGGGAGAAAACACCCCACGACCAAAGAACAAAGAACAAAGACAAGACAAACAAACAAGCCCGATGGAACTGGGACCGGGACAGGACCGGAACCTGGAACTTCAGAAAAGTTCCAGAGTTCAGGTCCAGTTCCGGTTCCGCCCCCAACAAAACAAGAAAGAAAAAGGGGGAAAACAAGGCAAAGACATAAGATGAAGACCCTCAATAAAAACCGAACACTTGCACACTGGGCTCAACCCTTATGGGAGCCTCATTAAACCCATGTGCCAAATTAAAAAACATAATCCTCCCCTGCAGCTGCACAAGAAGCAAACAAGTTAGAAAAAATGTAACCTTGATGCAAATGTTCCTCCATTTGGTCTTCGAGAACACCTGAGAGCATGGATTGCCTTGCCTGATTGAGCCCACAGGTGAAAATCGGGTAACAGTAACATCGGTAGGCATGGAGATATCTCTTGGTAATGTATTTGGTGGTGCAAAAACTATAATTGATGGCACTGGCAGTGCTCCTGGCAATGTACTTGTCAATCTTGGCAGTCTTGGTGATATACCTAGCAATCCTAACAGTGAACCTGGCAATGCTGGCGGTGAGCTTGGTAGTGCATCTAGCAACCCTAGTGGTGGGTCTGGCAGTCTTGGCGATGGGCCTAGCAGTCCTAGTGGTGGCCCTAGCAATGCACCTAACAATCCTAACAGTGGGCCTGGCAGTGCTAACAATGTGCCTAGCGGTCTAGGTAGTGTACCTGGTGAAAGTGGCCTTCCCCTTGGTGATGCTAGCAATGTTGGTGGTGCTGGCATTATCACTGTCGGTGCAACTAGTGATGTTGATGGTGCTGGCAGTATCACTATCGATGCAACTAGCAATGTTGGTGTTGGCAGCATGAAAGTGGCTGGCTATAGTGGTGGCACTCTTATAGTTGGTACGGATTTGTCTATATCTATCTCTAGTAGTGACTGGGCATCAGCTGCCAATGATACTTCTTCCTCCGTCGATGGTGTGATGGTTGACGTGGAGGAGGATAACTCTATTGGCACATCCTCTTCTGCACTATCGCTCGGTGCCTCTCTTTGTTTCCTCTTCTTTGTCGGTTGCATTGTCTCTTCTCCCCCTATTGCCTGTATGTCGAGAGTAGTCCAATAGAATGCTATTGGCATTAATGGGTCTATCTGAGCCATCAGTTGGAACTTCCCCCACTTGTTAGCAGGAACCTACATGTGAATGTCATCCAGTAACAAGGCAATGGCATGTTGTGTCATGTAAAAAAGCCTTCTGCTTCTATGCCAAGAATTCTCTAACCCTCTCCAAAAGTAATCTCGACCAGTTGTATACCTTCCCTATGCTCAGCCCTATCATATAGTTGATCAACCATATTGCCACATTGGAAGCTTTGCTTGCTCCCGTCAATCTGCACTTCATTAAGTTTGTAAAGTGTTTTGCCAAATCTGATATAAAATCTCTGATTTTCTGCCTTCAAAATTTTGATAAACACTTGGTGTGCAAACTAAAATGTGCTAGTAATTGTTTTTTGTTTGGCTTGTTTTGGTTTTGAGTGATGTAAATGGTGTTTGAATGCTCATTTAACAATGCGCTAAATGACTTCCAATGAAATAGAAATGATATGCAAGATGTTTTTGTATTTTCCAATGCATATATATGACTAAAACTCATGCAAGTCTACACCTACAGCTGTAAGACATTTTGACAAACAATTTGCTGCCAAACTCCCAACTCCACTATCATGATATTGCAATGAAATATAACTTGTTACAATGCTGAGAGAATAAAATGCAAAATCAGACCTTATTGAATATGAAATAACATGCCTTCTATATCGACCTTTACATGTACCAATCTTTGACAAAATCTTGCTATTGTAGGACAGCAATCAGACTCATTATGACAATGCAATTCTACTTGATTTGAATGACTGAAATTACAATGCTTATTCATTGTTTGAGACAGCTATTACATACTAAAATTCTAATGACTTTACAATCTAAATACATATGCAAAATGAGGAACCTGGTATTGATGTAGCAGCAACCATAAACTTGATCGATTCTTCATGTAGACATCATATTTTCCCTCCACAATGTTGTGCCTTTCCTCCTAGATGCCCTACGACTTCTACAACCTGGCCGAATTTTTCCTTGCCTCTAATCACAAAATCGCACCAGCATATGTGCCTCCAAATCATCTCTAAAATGTCTTTCACCAGCTGTGCCTAACCTCCAAACAAATGCCACGATTTTTGGAAGCAAACCATATACAAATCAAACCAGCATTGATAATGGAAATTTGTCCTCCTTGGCTACAAAATCGATTAACTCTTTGACTGAAAATAACTTCACAAAATCTGCAAATGACTTTCCCCAAATCGATATTTCCTTGTGATCAAAATTTGGCCAAAGGCCATTAAATTTTGCCACCAATTGAGAGACTGAAGTATCTCCCACTCAATCCAGCTAGGGTTGATATTTCACAACTGAAACCGGCACTCTAAAGTCTTCAAACCCTCGAGCAAATGCAAGCATTCAAGCTTAGACCTCACAAGCATGAAAGTATATGAACTCAAGATATGCCAAATGGCTTGCATTCAACCCCTTATAAAGAATAATCATCCATCACCAAGAAGCTTCTAGAAAATAATACTATTTTATTCATTAAGTGACTTTATAATATAACATTTATTTTTAGTCACTTTATTAAATTAATTAAATATAAAGCTAGCTTTTTTATATTAATTTATTGAGATAACTTTACAAATAATTAATTTAATATTTTATTCCCTTATTTCTCCTTTTATCCTCCGGGAATAAATAAAGGCTAAAATAATATCCAGGTGGCTACTAAGAAAGAGACATTACAATCCTCCCTTCCCAAATTTGTTTTTCCTCAAGCAATTGCAAACTCGGATGCTGTAGAATCTGCTCTCTCCCATGTGGCATCCTCAGCTGGCAAGTCTCTCCATCTCACCAAATATTTCTTTACCACCCTATTCTTCAATCTCTTCTCCCGAGTATCTATAATCTCCTCAAGGACGAGGACCAAATGTCCCTCCTCATCCAATGGTGGAAGCTCTGAAGAAGTAACCTACTGACCCAGTGCCTTCTTGAGGCACAAAACGTGAAAGACATTATGAATCTTGTTGCTCTCTAGCAGCTCCAACTCATATGCTACCACTCCAACCCGCCTGATAATCCTGTATGGCCCATAAAATCTGGGTTTGAGCTTCTCCGCACCTCTCTTCTTAAGAGAAGACTGTCTATAGAGCTGCAAACAAAGGTAAACCATATCGCCCACCTCGAAACTATGCTCAACCCTATGCCTATCAGCATAAATTTTTTGTTGATTTTGTGCCATTTGTAAGTTGTCCTTGAGTGCTCTCAGGATGTCCTAACTCTCCTAAATCCAATCCTTGGCCTTCGAGGCCCTACTCTCTCCAAAAGCCAAATCCATGAATGATGGTGCATTATATCCATACAAAGCCTGAAAGGAGACATCCCAATAGACATGTGATAAGTGGTATTATAGCAATACCCTCCCAAGTGAAACTACTTAATCCATGCTCTCTGCTGCCCTGAAATATAGTTGCGCAAGTACCCCTCAACCCACTTATTCGCAATCTCTGTCTGACCATCTATCTGAGGGTGATAACTCGTCCTCAAAGTCAACTCAGTACCTACCAACCCTGAAAAACTCCTGCCAAAAAACACTCAAAAACCTGCTATCTTTGTCATTGACTCTAAACCTAGGTAGCCCATGCAACCTGAAGATCTCTCTAAAGAACAACTCAGCTACCTGTAGTGCTCTGTACTCTGTAGGAATAGCAAAGAAGTGAGCATACTTCGTCAGTTGATTCACTACCACATAGATACAATCTCTCCCATGCACCTTGGGTAGACCTGTGATGAAGTCCATGGAAATGCTCTCCCACTTCCGCTTTAGAATGGGCAATGGCTGCAATAATCCTACTGGATGCGAATGCTCTGACTTGTTATGTTGACAAGTCACACACTCCCTGACATATCTCAAAACATCCTCCTTGAGGTCCTTCCAAGAGAACCTCTCTTTGACCTATCTATATGTCTTAAAGTAGCCCTAATGACCTGCTAGCGGAGTGTCATGCGACTCCTGCAATATCTTCTCCTTCAACTTAGACTCAGACACCAAGTAGATCTTGTCCTTGTAGAAGATCACATCATCCACAACTCGATACTTGTCATCTTATATCTGCCCATCCATCACCTCACATGCAAATGTGTTCTTGTAGTACTCAACTAATAAAAGAGACTTCCAATTGTTGATGTAAGTAGCAGTGGGAGATTTCTTTTTCCTATAAATTTGCAATATATATTAAATAATTCAATGAGGCCGACTTTGGAGAAGTGACGCCTCACTTCAAAATAATAATTTATATGTTTTATTGGGGCTGACTTAACAAAAAGATGTCTTGTTTTGAGAAGCCGTCTCAATTGGTGAAAGAAGTCGACCCTTCATGAAAAGACATATTGAATTGTATAAATACAAGGCGACTCACATTCATTTGGCATCCAATTTAATTTCAAGACAAGTTCGCATAATTCAGGGAGAAGTTCGACTTCTTACAGCAGATCTATACTTGCATCAAGGAGATCGATATTCATTATCGCTTGTGTATTTGCATCTAGAGAGGTGCTATAATCATTGCATCAGTTTCGGCCTAGTGTGTGGCCTAAAAGCAATTTGCTGCTCTTTTATTCAATATATAAATAATATATTGTGGCTAGGTTTTTCTCCCTCAAGAAGGAGGGTTTTCCCAGGTTATATGCTATGTTCTATTGTTCATGTGTTGTATTTATGCTTTCTGTTAAATCTGATCCTAAAACTAACATGGTATCAGAGCAAGTCTAAGAAAAGATCCAATCAGATTTGGTTAAACAGAAACTCAGTTAGGAAGTAATGATTGAAGCCACAGGCCTGTTTGATACACAAATAAATGTTCAGTGTGGTTGCAGTGGTGATGTATGGAGGGATGACTCTCGTGGTATTCGTTGATTCATTGATTAAGGGTGGCTTAACACTTCGTGGCATTTCTCCTATGCCATATCCTCTTTGGTCATGTGGAAGGAAGTGATGATTTATTTTCACTCTTTTGATTACTTAAACTCTTTCATCGCATGAGTGTGGGTGCGTTGATTCATAATGTGATCTCAAGATTTAATGGAGTCTTCAATCTTTGATAAACGGTTGATTCATATTCCCACTTTCCATAAGGCCGAGATTGAGTGAAGTTGGCAAAGATGAGACACGGCTATAGGTCTAACTCATTGGTGTACCAACATAAAGAGATAAGTATTTTATGCTTGTACCTTGAATGAATTTTATGTAGTTATTAATTCATGCAATAACATTGGAATAGTGAATCATGTATGATTCTAGCATTGGTATTTCTCTTCGGGATAGTTTAGTTCTATGAACTATTATTAAACTCTCTAAAATGCTTTCAAGATGGACCGAGGAGCATAAGGATGATGAGAGATTGTATTCAAGGGAGGAAAAGCTTGATGCATCCTGTGAAGAAGAATGGAGACACAACTTGCTGCCATGGGACTGAGTTGGTGGCACATAACTGGAGACATCTCTCGAAGAGGAAGAATCTATTCAGATTTTCATTATGATCAGTTTCTTCGAAGAGGAGGAATTAACATTCAGAGGGAGTCTGACAAACCAACAGAGGCAACCTTGGGCGAGGAGGTCAGGAGGTTGATGCAAGTACTTGGAGCTTCAGAGGGAGTCACATCATCATGAAGATCTGTTGTAATGTATATTTCTTTGTGATAGAGAAGTATGAGGTGAAAGCCCTTGCAGTGTATATTTCTCTGTGATGGAGAAATATGAGGTGAAAGCCCTTAGTGTATATTTCTCTGTGATGGAGAAGTATGAGGTGAAAGCCCCTGTAGTGTATATTTCTCTGTGATGAAGAAGTATGAGGTGAAATCCCTTGTAGTGTATATTTCTCTGAGACGGAGAAATATGAGGTGAAAGCCCTTGTAGTGTATATTTCTCTGAGACAAAGAAATATGAAGTGTGAGCCCTTGTTCATCTCTGAGACTGCGATGAGATGTCATGTTGAGAGACTCCATGATGACATCACGTTTAGAGACTCCGTGATGAATCCTTTATACTTGTGTTTTTCCACACATGGGAGTAGCCATGGTGGATGTCATGTTGAGAGACTCCAAGATGACATCACGTTGAGTGACTCCATGATGGGCACTTGTGCACATGTTCCTTTCCACACATGAGAGTAGCCATGGTGGACGTCATGTTGAGTGACTCCATGACGATATCATGTTGAGTGACTCCGTGATGAACTCTTTTCCACAAATGGGTGTAGCCATTTTGGGTGTCATGTTGAGAGATTCCATGACATGGATATCTGGAAAGATATCTCCCTAGCTAAGAGGGAGTGTTGATGTAAGTAGCAGCGGGAGATTTCTTTCTCCTATAAATTTACAATATATATTAAATAATTCAATGAGGCCGACTTTGGAGAAGTGACGCCTCACTTCAAAATAATAATTTATATTTTTTATTGGGGCCGACTTAACAAAAAGACGTCTTATTTTGAGAATTCGTCTCAATTGGTGAAAGAAGTTGACCCTTCATGAAAAGACATTGAATTATATAAATACAAGGCGACTCACATTCATTTGGCATCCAATTTAATTTCAAGACAAGTTTGCATAATTCAGGGAGAAGTTCGACTTCTCACAACAGATCTATACTTGCATCAAGGAGATCGATATTCATTATTGCTTGTGTATTTGCATCTAGAGAGGTGTTATAATCATTGCATCAGTTTTGGCCTAGTGTGTGGCCTAAAAGCAATTTGTTGCTCTTTTATTCAATATATAAATGATATATTGTGGCTGGGTTTTTCTCCCTCAAGGAGGGTTTTCCCAAGGTATATGTTGTGCTCTATTGTTCATGTGTTGTTGTATTTCTACTTTTTGTTAAATCTGATCCTAGAACTAACACCGATCAGCTGAAATCTCTAAAAGTCGACAAGCGGTAGGCTTCCTGGAAAGGGCATCATTAACCACATTATTTTTCCCTTTCACATGCTCTATATCAAAATCATAGGCCTGTATCTTACTAACTCATTTTTGCTACCTCTCATTCAAGTCTTTCTGCTCCAAGAAATACCTGAAACTATTGTGGTCGATCCTCACCACAAACTTTCCTTCAACCAAGTACTGTCTGAACTTCGCCAAAGCATGCATTATGGAAAGCATCTCTTTGTCATATGTGGAGTAAAGTTTCTCAGGTCGCCTCAATTTGTAGCTCTCAAAAGCAATGGGGTGTCGATTCTACATCAGGACCACTCCTACACCTTCACCCAAAGCATCACAATCAAGTACAAATGGTTGGGTGAAGTCTAGAAGTGCTAACACTGGGCAACTACTCATCACCTCCTTAAACTTATCAAAAGCTCGCTATGCATCCTCAAACCAACTGAATGCATCCTTCTTTGTGATATTTGTCAGAGGTGCTCCCAACTGTGAAAACCCTCTCACAAAGTGCTTGTAGTAGCTACACAACCCAAAGAATCCTCGTAGCTCTATAAGTGTCCTGGGTGTTGGCCAATCAAGTATTGCCTATATCTTTTCCTAGTAAACTTGTACTCCCTATGCATTGATCACATGCCCCAAGTATAAGATCTCTCTAAAGCAAAACTCATAGTTTGAAGCCTTAGCATATAGTGATTGCTCCTCCATGATAGTCAAGACCTCATCAAGCTGCCTCAAATGATCCTCCCAGGTCCTATTGTACATGAGTAAGTCATCAAAGAATACCAGGAGGAACTTACACAACTGCTTATTGAAGATATGATTCATGCAAGATTGAAACGTAGCAGGTGCATTAGTCAAACCAAATGGCATGACCAAGAACTCATAGTGCCCATAGTGACATAGGAATGTTGTTTTATGTATGTCTTGCTCTATGACTCTAATTTTATGGTACCCTAAACGAAGATCAATCTTCGAAAAGTACTCTACCCCATGAAGTTCATCCAACAACTCATCAATCATGGGTATGGGGTACCTGTTCTTAATGGTTTTATTATTGAGAGCTTAGTAGTCAATGCACATCCGCATGGTTCCATCCTTTTTTTTCACTAAGACCACAGAAGAAGCAAATGGACTAGAGTTCGGTCTAATGTGTCCCATCTCAAGCAATTCCTTGATTGCTTTCTCAATCTCATCCTTGAATTTCTTAGGATGACGATAGGGGGTGGTGATGACTGGTTTGGCCCCCGCCTCCAACTCAATGGTATGCTCAAAACCTCTATCAGGTGGCCTCCCTAGAGGTATCTCTCCAAAAACCTTATCATGCTTACCCAAAAGCTCCTAAATGTCAATGCAATATGGTTGTCTTGAATCTGAAGTCTCCTTAGTAGTAATCAAACACTCTATTGCCCAAGCTATGTCATCATGTGGAAAGATGCTCTCCATGTGTTTGGCAGACACAACCTTGGGTGCTCTAGTAGCCATGCCTCTAAGCACCACTCATTGCCCATCTGTTGTCCTAAACTTGAGTTCCATGGTCTGAAAGTTTTGTGTATATTTCCCTAAGGAATATAGCCACTAAACCCCAAGGATAGCATTAGTGTCACCCAAATCCACCACATAGAAGTTATTCATGACTGTGTAATTTCCCAAGGTAATAGGCAACTGTGGAACCCTCCGAGTGCATGTCATATTGTAACCATCTACCACCATCACATTAAATCCCTCAAAGTCCTCTGCTGGTAGCTTTTGTTTCGCCACTAGGGTTGCATCAATGAAATGGTAGGTAGCCCCACTATCAATCAACACCGCAATGCGTTAACCCTATAAAACACCTCTAACTCTGAAGGAGTTGAATCCAGGTGTGCCAAATAGATTAGCAATGGTACTACTCTTGCCCTTCTCCTGGGGTTGCTCCTCATCTGAGTTGTTGTCATCATTGTCTTGTGATTGCTCATCATCACTACTCTCGTCCTCTGATATGACCTCAATGAGATGAACCTTGCCTTTACCTAGGCAACGGTGTCTAGGCTCCCAGTGTTCCTTGCAATTGTAACATATCCCCTTAATCCTGCATTCCTTGCGATACTCCTCATCTGGATCAAATTTTTTGTTTCCCTTCTTCTAGAAAGGCTTCTTGCCCTTGTTCTTTTGAGGAACGAAGCTTTTAGAAGGGGGTTTACTGTTGGGTGTGGAATGCTCCATATCTCTAGCTCAAGTGATCACATCCTGTAAGGAGTCGGACTTGAAAGCCTTAATCTAACCACGAAGTGGTTCGGATAGACCCTCAATGAAGAGCATAACCAACCTTTGCTCCGATATATCTATCACCATGACTGCCAACTGCTAAAACTCTAAGATATATGTATCTACTGAACCACTCTACTTAAGTTGTGCTAGCTCATAGAAATGAAGCTCAGGATCCTTCTAATCAAACCTATCCATCATTTTTTGTGTGAATTCCAAATAGGATGTGATATTGGCATGTCCCAATGTGACAAACCCATGATACCACCACTCATGTGCTTCACCATCCAAATGTAGAGTAGCATACTTAATGGCTTTGGTCTCCAACATAGGATTGAGCTGGAAATAAGTATCCAACTTCTGAACCCATGCTCTAGCTGTGCATTTACTAGACCCATCAAAGGAAGGGATTGAAAGTTTCCCAACTTTTTGCTGTAGATCCTAGTTTTGTTGTCCTTTGTTGTTGTTTCTGGGTCTATTTTTGTACTTGATGGTGCAAAATTCTCCCAATGACATCGCAGCATGAAATTCATGCCCTAAAGTTTGGTATTCTCTGAAATAATCTACAAAGCCCTCACCTTGAGCTTGTTGCTCCTGATTTGCAACATCTTGTTCTCCCAAGAATTGAGGCATGAGAGGCCTCAGAGTCACCCTACTAGCTAATCTAACATTACTCTGAACTATGTTACTAGCCTCTGTATTATTATCAAGACCCCTGTTATGACCATTTTGTTCATTAGCCCCAATATTGTTGTTGTTTCTACCACCACCAAGCTGTTGTACAAGTTGTGCTATTTGTTGTGCTATTTCATGTTGACCTCTAGCGAGGTCATTCAAAATATGTTGAGTGTTGTGCTCTAGTATGTCATGCCTTCCATCCATGTCTTCTTTGTGCAAAGGTTCTATATCCAATGGCCCCAAACTTCTTAATCTTTTATAATGGATGTTAATCGGTCTGACCATAACCCAATTCTAACTCACAAGCTGGCACAAATGCTAGCTCTGATACCACTGTAAAGTGCCTTTCCAAATCTGATATAAAATCTCTAATTTTTTGCCTTAGGAATTTTGACAGCACTTGGTGTGCAAACTGAAATGTTCAAACACATTCAGAATTTTGTACCATATAAAATTGATTACACAACATATATGAATTTTACCTTAAATTTACTTGCTTTTGGCATGCATTAACATGGTATGATTTTGTTTTTTAATATATTTCCATTTAAATTTAAGTGGTGTTTTTGCAGTGTATAAAATTATATGATGTTTTATGAGGATTCAATTGTATAGTTTTTGAGTTAATTTTCATGGAATCATATTTTGTGATAGTGGTTCATAAGAATTAATCTCTCATTAGTATGAATGGTCCTATTAGCACTTATTGCATCTAGGTAATGCTCATAGAGATGAACTGTCAAGAGTTCTGGAGAAGTTATGAATCACAATCCAATAAAATGAGAAGATAAAAATTGAATCAAAAACTATGCAGTTAAATCTAGATAAAATTGTTAAAAATGGTAGAGCTCACATAGATAACTAGATTAAACCATTTGCATAGAATAATAAAAACATAATAATATATTAATTTGTTCTAGTGAATTTACAATGTTTATTGTAGATGCTTATAAATCATTGCATTCCCATCATCCAAATTCCCTTAGCAGAATAACTTCCCACCCAACTAACTAATATAATTACTAATTTATTATTTTAAACTTTAAGTTTCTAACAAGCCTCCCTTAAGGTTTACATAATGGGGAAAAATAAAAAACAAAAAGAATAATTTATCAACATCAACTCAAACTTCTTTATCTGGGCAAATGTCCTGATGATCCAACTCTGCATTAGCATCAACCCAAAATCCTCATGTTTACGCAATGTTTATGATTATCCAACATTTACCTATGAATTGAAACACATTTCATTATTCACGAGAAAATTGCAAACCAACACTCAACTATCCATAGTCAATTTGCGGATTCAACTATCCACAGACCAACAACAACTCGCCAAGTTTGTGGATTCAGCTATTCACATACCAACAACTCACCAAGTTTGTGAATTCAACTATCCACAAACCAACAAATCACTACATACCCCCTCTTGCTCCTGAAGGGACTAGAGATGAAACAAATGCTTCTCATACAAGACATCATCTATGAGCAAGAAGCTAGTTCGAGATGATGAAGATCCTCCTACCTCTAATGCCTCCAACCTCCGATGTGTTCTATTGCATTTTAACTTTCAAATGTGGCGTGTGAATCTCCAAAGACCTTGAAAATCTTTCCAAGTATAGCACAAATAGACTCAAGAATACAAGCAATTGATGACATGATAAAATTGAGCATTGACAAGGTGTCAAATTCAACCAAAAAATGCTCCTTGCATCAAATGGCTTTGATACAAAATGTATGCAGATTTATGAATTCAAACCATACACTAATATATTCGAAATAACTACTTTTCAGCCATCAAGCAAGCTATCACCTTATTAAACTCATATTTTAACAAACTTTCCTTTATTTTGACAAATAAATAAAACCTACAATATAAATCTTCAATTTTAAATCTTTGTTCACCAATCATATGCAGTCACCACAAAAACAATGAATATATAAAGAGCCATACCCAAGTAAAGATCCTCCAATGTCTTCTTAAGTTTCTCTAGAATGCAGTGGTGTATATGCATCAAGCACCTCAAATTATATATCTTCCAATCAAGAACTATATAGGTGTAGGGCTGTCATGAAAAGAAGATATCATATCATTGGCTTGTTCATGATCACAAGCTTCCTTGTTATGAGAAGGATGAGTCATCATGTTGCTGTCCTCAAACCAATCTGTAATCATATCACGCCATTGTAGAGTGTCACCTTCATTGTGTGTAATCACATCACTAGTGGCTATTCCACTAAGTAAAGGATCAACTATCTCAACCATCTCTACATTTTGAGTCTTCAATGGACCTTCATTTATCAACCCACAATCTGATTCTTCACCCAATGAGACATCACAAGAAGACTTATCTTCATGTAGCTACTCCAAGTTGTCTTCCATCATCACTTGATCTTCTTTACTCTTGAAGTCCTCATAAAGTGTCTTGTGCTCCGCATCTTCCACTACGTGATTCTCCTTAGGACCAACAAGTAGTTGATCACTAGCTGTTGAAAATTCACCATGGAGACTTTTAGATGTCTTGCCATATTTCTTCATCCTCTTGTTCCATTCTTCAGCTATTTTATTCATCCTTTTCAAGCTTTGTTCTTGCTGTTCTAGCAAGGCATTTAAGATGTCATTCATCCTTGATTGCTCACATGTCATTGGACTTCTTGCTTGCTTGCAATAATATTCCAGATCCTCCATATACTCAATGAATGGAAGGTCATTTTTGATCCATTGTGGAAGTGCACGGAATTCTTGGAAAGCAATCTCTATTTCTTCTTTGGAGACCATTTCTCAACCAATTGAAATTTTGATCTGCAATCAAGTAGCTGAAACAAAGTGCAATCTACCCAACAGGCTGGCAAGATTTTTGGCTCTGATACCACTGTAAAGTGCCTTGCCAAATCTGATCCAAAAACACTAATTTTCTGCCTTTGGAATTTTGACAAACACTTTGTATGCAACCTAGAACTTGCTAGTAATTGATCTCAGATTGCTTTGCTTTTGGTTTTTGAGATTGCAATGATGAAATAATGATAGCAAATAACTTCTACAATGCTTAGTCAACTTCCTACAATGCAAAGGCAGATCTTTTTGTATTTATTTGAATGCACATTCATGAATTATTTATGCAAATTGATTACCTACAGCAATAATCATTTTGACAATTCATTAATTTGCAATGTAGCAATGATTACAATGTCCTTGCCAAGACTCTTGGCATGCCAACATGAAGTAAAAATCTGATCATCCCTTATAACAGCCAATTACAATCTGACATGAACATTTTACATGCTGATTTCAATGTCTACAATACATATCCTTGACACAAGACTCATCCTACATATGCACACCCAAATTATTGACTACAGATGACTGAACAATGCTCAAGTATGTAAATTGATGCACCTGGAAAATGATGGCAGACCTCTTGGAAAATTCGATTCTCCTTAGTATGCAATCCAATGACCTCAAAATGGTAGCGCCTAGCCTTGTGGACTCCCAACGATGTCTCCTTGATTTATTGGGATTTTATCTTGGCTTCTTTCTTGAAATCGATCCACCTTCTTCGCTGCCCCTGCTCTAACAATGGCTGAGATGAAATAAATAAATAATCTTCAGATTCATCCCTTCTCAAGTGCCAATCTTTATCTCCAAGCCCTCCTAAAAAGTACGCCACAACTACAAAGATGATTTGATGCAAAATAGAAGCTCCACAAGAAAAATCAACCTTTTCTCCTATGGCTGCAATGACTAAAAATCTGAATGTGATCTCCAAAACGATTTTTTCAAAATACTGCAAATGAATTCCTTGAACTCGGTTTTCTCCAATCTCCAAAATTTGGCTAAAAGCCACAAAATTTTGCCAATGAAGTCCCAATTGAGAAGTCTGAAGTAACTCCTCCACAATTCCAACTAGGGTTGGTGTTTCACAACCAAAATTGTCACTTAACCAGCTAGGTTTGGTCTTTCACAAACGAACACTGAAAATCAATAAGCTAAGCATTCAGCTTCAGCAATATAGTAGAGAAAGTGTTTACAACTCAAGATTTCCAAATGCATAGCCCAAGCCTCTTTTTATACTTTTTCAACCTCATCACCAAAAGACTTCTAGAAGATAGAAGATACCAGAAATATTCCTTAAGTGACTTTATTATTTTATTACTAAGTCACTTAAATCACTTTTTATTATTAAATTAATTAAATAATAAGTCATCCCTTTTGATATTTTATTTTTTTGGAATAACTTAATAAATAATTAATTTAATAACACCTCTTGACTTAATTAAATCATCAATTAAATTATCCTCATGAAATATCAATAATTTGGACAACTTAATTAAATAATTTAATTAAATCACCATACCTCCAATTCGGGGACATGACACTAACTTCCCACCCAACTAACTTAATGACTAATTTATTATATGTAAACCTTAATTTTCTAACATAAAACGTCATATAATATGTTTCCATTCATAGTAAAAGTTTCTAGTAATGCTGTATTAAAATGCCTTCAAACTTATTTGTAACTCCACTTTCATGGCATATGCAATGGGACATGTTTAGCATTTGTTTACTAGTTAGTGAATTGCTATTTTGTGCTATAAAATGTAAAAGACATTTTCACTGTAAATTTTGTTGTCTTTTTTAGGTTCAAGGTGCATTTGTTCAAGGTTTGGGTTACCATCTTTCAGAACAAAAAAAATTTGACAGACAGACAGGCAAGGTAACAGGTTTGCAAACCAATTAAGATTTTGCCACAAGCACTATTCATCTCTGAATGTTAGTACATATTACTTCCTTGCTGAATGCACAAAGCCAACTCTTTTGATCAAACATTCGAAGGGCTTGCTGTATTACAAATTGGTGCATATAATACGGTGTCAAATGGACATCGAGATTCTTCAATCTTTTAACTTTCATCTATCTTTGATTTGATTTTTTTGCATTCTTCTTGTAGCAACAAGTCTATTTAGTATTGAGAAAATAGTCTCGATACCATGTGACCAAAAGTGCTACAAGCATTATGTGAAGTTTGTAATCGGAGATATAATGTAAAATTGCTCATTACATTGCTTTAGAATTTCTCTAACATATTCCTTGATTGCATTAATTGACAAAGTTGACAACGGATGGAACATGGGAATACAAGCCTCCTACATCCAAGGACATACCTGTTATCTTCAATGCAGCTCTTCTTTCCAATAGCTCCAATCCATATGGAGTTTTGCGTTCTAAGGTCTAAATAATGAGTATTACTTCTCTTTCAATGATTACAAACATGTGATTTGTAAGGATAGATAATTTCAGTTAGCATAATTTTTTGTTTACAGTAGAAGATTCTGCATTTGTCAAAATATGCTTTATATGGAACCTTTTCCACTGTTTTTCCATTTAAAATTTAGAACAGTTTGTTATCAATCTATTTTGAGTACTAATTCGTTTCTGTAGGTCAACTTTTTGTTTTCTAGAAAAGCTTTTAAATTTTTAATGCATCTTTTTTTGCAGTTCTCTGGTGAACCACCATATGGTATTGCATGTAGGTGAGTTTAATGCAACAGTTCAACTCGGATGATGTACTATAGTAGTCATATGCTTTTGGTTTCTGAATCATAAATTTGTATTATTGAAAAATTACAAATAATTGGTTGCAGTGCTCTCTTTGCTGTCCGCCAAGCTATTGCTGCTGGGAAGTCAGAGTGTGGTAACAGTCAATGGTTCTCACTACGCTCACCTGCAACAGTTGAAGAAATTGCTGTAGCTGCAGCAGTTCCCTTATCAAAGCTCAACGTATTGAATGTCTAAATTTCTGGCATTGTCACTGGATAACAGTGTATAGCAAAGTTGATCTAAGATGTGAAAACTAGCATGGAAGTGAGATGGTTCTGGCTGCATAAAAGTCCCATCTTATATGCATGGTAGAAGTTACAGAGCTAATAAGGAGCTATTCTTAACATTGTACATGGATGACAGTGTATTGCAAAGATGATGTAAGATGTGAAAACTGGCATGCAAATGAGATGGTTGTGGCTTCTTGAGAGCCCATCTTATATGCATGGCAGAAATTACAGAGCTAATAAGGAAATAACGTTATAAAATATTTGCACCTCAATCGCCTTGTAGGATAGGAGGTTCTCCTCTCTAGCATGTTTTACTCAGCATACAGAGAAAAAATGGAAAGTGATTCCTAAGAAAGCGCATATCAGGTTGCTGAGGTTGTTATCTGGACAGTTAAAAAATTAGTGTCGTCTATATTGCCCAAAAAAATATTATTGTGGATACCAAGAGCAATACTCATTTTATCTTTCTTTTTTGTTTATTGTTGATTGCAGTTCAGTTCGTTTACATTATCTTTCTCAACTCAGAATGTTCATGCACCACTTCTAACTAAAAACAAGATTTAACAACTTCATATTTGATGGTACAACAGATTCCATAGCATCCAAAATACTGAAGGGTATACATGCATCATCCTATGGTTTGGATTTCTGGAAAGGTCCTTCAGATTTAAACCCACAACTGACTCTTGTTATGAATATATATTTTTTGAAAGCATCAACAACTTGTATGCTTAATTTCCTAGAGAACGAAAATTGAACATAATACAAATTACTTTACGCAACCTTAGAAAATCCTTCCATATAAATGAAGCTGTTAGACCAATCCAATGCAAACTAAACTGAAATCAACCTTATCCTTGTAAGATCTTGTAATATTTCATATCAATCACATCTTAAATAAAGTACTAAATGCAGGAAGTTATAAGATTCTTGTAGCCTCCGCTTAATCCATTGGCTAACTGTGAGTTATAAGAAAAATCAAATATTTGATCCTCCGCTTGCATGCTAAAGAAAACCTGGCCTTGTTTCTCTGTTAATTGCCAAAGGACAATTATATAACATTGGACATACTAAAAACTAGTTTGGCAAGCACTTAAAAGAGTTTTCAATTGCGTGATATTAGAGAGCAAAATAATTTAGCATGGCCTTGTACTATACAGGGAGAAAAATGCCGGAACAAATGCATGGTGTGAATGATGCTAAACAATAAGATTAAATTCTCTATCCAACCTTTATCAGTTTTATGTAATGAGTTAAAACCCCCTGTGCCACTATTACTCGGTCTTGGATTTGCTTTTGTTTCTCACTGATATAATTTTGTATAGAGAATTGCACAAAGAAATAGATCTAAATTGGTCGATTGTTTCAGCCCCGCTACTTTTTGAGAACAAATCTTAAGAAGGTGCTGTCAGCTGAATTGAAAATCAATAATGTACTCCTGAATTCTTCTACTGCCCGTAATTGGTCAATTTCAATTATACGGCAGTAAGATTGATAAAAATCTGTTCGCACCTGGAGACTTATCTTTCGTAACACTAAAAACAATGGCATGGAATTCATCAATGGTAATGGTTTCAGTGAGTTATTTATTATCTCAATCACTCAGATTTTTTAAAAATATGTATTGGAATCCATATCTCCTTGTAGTTTATCTTTGCCAAGTACGTAAGGAGCCCAGAATAATCCAGCATATGAACTTATTTCTGCTATGAATTGTTTTCCCAGTCTATTATACCAGATTGTTAGCATTTGGATTTGCCCTTTTTAATAACAGAGTTCAAACAGACAGTAAATGAGGTAAAACCTCTCTTTGAATTAGAAGGCGAAACTTATTTATAATTTATAATATTAAAATTATGGACAAAATTTACAAGATTCGCAAGTTGTTGAACTTTTTAATTCCAATTTCTCAATATGGTAAGAAATCAACACGTGCAAATTAATATTTCTGATCGTCTGATAGAGAACACAATCTAATAAGGGTTTTGAACCAACATGCAAAGATTTTTATAACTTCTAAATAATTAAACATTAACACATTCATGTGTTTCTGGAGATATTTCAGAGACCGGAAATCAGATGCATTGAAAATTGAAGATATCAGCATTCACTAAATCCCACAAATTGAATACCGAATATTAGAGTACTAAGCCATAAATTACTTATAATAGTAACGTTGCAAAACCTAAACTTATCACTTGTATTCAATTTGCAAGGTTCACATACACAAAATAATTGAACATGCATTTCAAAATACTAAAAACTTGCATTTAATATCAGTTTTCAGCATTGAACTAAAAATACTAATTTCTAAAACATCTAAAATATTTTTTTTATCATAGTTGCTGATACTTTTATATCGAGTCTAAAAATAGAATCTGAATATTTGACCAAAAAAAGTTGTCCAGGGGAAACTGTGTTGGCTGCGCAGATGCTGAAGTTATATCTTCTTGTTCTTCTCCGTTTTTGGTTCAATCGACTTAAATTCCCGCTTTGATTTCCTCTTAATCAGGCATATTAGTGCTTATTTTTCTGGCCTCGTGCACAAGAAGAATCCTCTCGTTTTCCGTAATCACCTTTACATAATTCTTTTGTTCTTGCTCTCCAATATCCACAATTTTTGCTAATTTTTGCTAATACTGTCATTTCATTTATTTTATGAATACTAAACCTTAGGGTGCCAGCTAGATCTTCTTTTAAACGTGAGTAGGTAACAAAGCCTAAAACCTTATAAAAAAAAATAGAATTAAAACATTGCACACAGGCCAAACTACCATACTCAACACAGACTTCACAAATCCTCAAACGCAACTTTAGTAGTACCCTTTATTTCATCAAGAACATTCATGATTTATGTAGCTAGCAACGAACATCAAGACTTTTGCAGCCACTGTTGTCATCATCGACAACCACCTTAGTGACTTTTGTAGCTGTTGGTCTCGTCTTCTGCAGCAATCATCTAGACTTTTGTAGCAATTATAGTCCATCTTCATCGGCAACCTTTATGACTGCATCTTCCTAGACTCCATCTTGCCATGGGAGCAAAGTGTCAAATTATGTTGAAACTCGTCTATCTTCCAAGAGAATTTCTTCTCAATTGTGATCCAATTCTTATCATTCTTTTCCTTAGAAACATTGGTTTTGGACTCAAAAATTTGCCGAAGGAGCAACATTTTTCTTGGAGGAAGAAACCTAAGGCAAATTTGACTATAGAGCAAAGATAAGTGTCATTCCTCCTAGGTGGGGAAGAAGGGCATCGAGGGAAGGCGGAGGCGAGGCCTCAAGTATGAACTTGAGGTTAGAAAATTTGCAATTAGAAGAGGGAATATGCAATTGGCTTGGATCAATACCGCCCTTCCACCAAATAGCTTGCGTTGGAGGAAGCTGCCTTTTAACAGCAAATCCAAACCAAGAGCAAGCATCCAATGTGTGATCAATGGCCTAGCAAGCATGACATCGAAAGGCAAGCCTTTCCTTTCATAATCCAAAGTTGATTCCATAATAAACCTTGAACCATTATACTTTCACCAAAATGCAAGCAAAAATGAACTAAAAAAGTGACTCAAATCCTCCACGGCAAGAAATGAATTTCCTAATGGAATTTCCAATGGAGGCCAAGTTAGAAGGTCCCTAGAATTGTAGAGGGAAGTTTGGAAGATACACCTACATAAGAATAAATGAAGATTCTATGAGGTGGAAATAAGGAACAATGATTTTATGTTAAAAGGGTTACAATCCTAAGATCACAACCCATTATGTAGAAATAGATCCCTATCCATTGTTTTATCCATTGGGAAAACATAGATGACAAGGGAAAACACCTTCACACATGAACAAATAGTAATTTCATCCTCTAGCAAGGGTTGCCAACTCCCAATTTTTATTTATCCATTCCTTTAATTTCACCAAACTTGACAAATAATTGTGAAAATGGCATTAGATTATGGTGCATATAAACCTTTTTTGCCTCTAAAATCTCATCTTTGAAATCCAAACAAGTGTAAATCTCCTATTGAACCCTAGTAGCATTTTAAGTAAATGAGGTGGGGTTCCTAGATTTAAGTGTTACGCAAGAGAGGGGAAATTTAGCCACTTAGAATGAATTAAGAGTGTTTACAACAAAAGAAACCCCAATGAATGAGGGAGTGGGGTCTAAAACTACCACCCTAAGATCCTACCCATCAAAGGGAAGACCTCTCCCAATAATGTTTCTAGAATCAAAAGAGGTTTTTGTCACATGTATTGCATGAAGCCTCTAAGTTCAAATTGACCATCACCAAATTGATAATGCCATGTAAAGGTGGACCATCATGGGAGGCCAAAGATTGATGTACAAGATATGTGTGAAGGGCTAGAGATGCTAAAGGACTCAAAAAAGTGTGTCAATGTAGGGGTGGATTTTCAAAGGATCCTGCAATATTTGTGAATGATGCCTTAGTGGAGTCCTTCCTTGTGGGAGGAGAGGATGAGCTCAAAGCAAGAAGAGGTGACTTAGGTCAAGTAATATGTGGAGTGCTACCAAGAACTTTCCAAGCTAAAACAATAGGATGAGGTTGATCTTTCTACATGCCAATTGCCATCAAATCATAACTTCCAAGTAGAATGGTGTTCAAGGCACCATTAGGGCTTTGCACAAAACCCATATAGGAGAGGCTAATTCTTGAGGAAGATGAAGTGCTCAAATTTGTTGGGAGTGATCAAAGTCATTTGTGATGACCTCTATCAAAAATGATGCAAATTAATTATTGCCCTTTTGAGATTTAGATTAGATTCCCTTGTGCCATTCTAGAGTCGCTCTTTTATTATATACACATTTAGGCACACCTCTTGTGAATCTTTAGTTGTTGGAGGGATGGTACATATGTACATGCAAATGCCCTCTATCATCTATTTACAACATAACTTTCCTTTTCTCTTTCTTTGTGGATGGTCCTAATGACAAGGATGAGATGATACTAAGATTGACGAGGGCTACCTAAATTACTGTTTTATTCCTTGTAACCATTTCTTGCAGCCAATTAGTGTATCCTTCTCAACCTTTGTGCCCTCTTCTCTTTCAAGAGTTGGACCTTGTTATACAATAGTTGTACTAGTTCATTGAGTTTGGGGAGACTAATGGTAGAGAGAATGAAGGGGAATGCTAAGATGAACTAGGAATAGAAATAGAAGGTTGGGGAGATAATAGTAATGCAAATGCATGGGTTAGAGAAAGAAGAGGAAAATGTGGTGGAGATGTATGGGTGGCAAGTGAGAAGGAATTAGAAAAAGGGTAGGTGTAGGTTTCCTAGGGCTGAGTATATGAGATGGAGATCTAGTTGGTTACATAAAAAGAGTAGCACTAAAGCTTGAAAGTTCAGTACTTGGTGATTTAGGGCTATGTCTCACTTTAGTGGAAGAGGGTGTCAATTTCATAAAAGATGGAGGTCTTGTCCTTTTCCTAGAAATCATCTTAAGCCTCCTCATTTGGGGTTTTTGGGCTTTGTCTCACTTTAGTGAAAGAGGATGTCAATTTCATATGAGGTGGATATTTTTCTTTTTACTTTTTTATTTTATTTTTCATTTTTTTGAATTTTTTATTTGTTATCAAACATGATGCATATGAACAAGTTTTCATAACAGTGATTGCGCCTAGGCACCATAGAAATGGCTTTCACCACAGGGAAATTTTTCTCTTTACTATTTTTTTCTTTCATTTTTTTTATTTAAATTGTTTTATAAAATTTAGTGTTTTCTTCCATTGTAAGTTGATAGTATTCAATTTTAAATGGCCACTTCAAGAAAATCATGCTACTAATGATATGCTTGATGGATGTGATTTGTAAGCTTCATGATTGCTAGGTTGGCGTCTCCAAGGGTTTTGCCAAGGACAATGAAGTGGGAGGTAGGTTATCCAAAAGTTGGATGAAAGGGGTGTAGTGATGAAGATATGTGGGAGAATTGATTGGTGTAGGTAAGAGGGGTGAATGGAAGGATAGGAATATGAAAGAATGTGTAAATGTCCTAGGACCAATAGGAGGTAAGACCAAAAGTTTCACACATTATGTTGGGTTTGGAGATGGATTCTTTGGTTGGAAGTGATGGTGGATTTTAGATTTTAGATTTTTTGACTTTGTTCGTTTAAGAGATCACAATTTTTTATGCTCATGAACATCAAGATTTTGGATTTTGGAGTGAGTATCCACATTGTTATATTTTTGAACTTGACTAAGTTTGGTGGTCCAACTTGTTGGATATTTTCTTGAATATTTAGATTGCTTGGATTTAGGATTGCCATGTTTTGGAGTCCAAGTGGATTGCCAATTTTTAGGCTTTGTGGATTGTGGATCATTGATTTCTAGCTTTAGATTCATGGATTTTTCTTTGAGTTGTTTGGATTTAGAAGATTGGATTTTGGAAGCCCTATGAACTTTGTAGTTTGGGCCTTTTTTCCATGGGATTTGAAAGATTTTTAGATTTGGAATGGCAGGCCTAGGTGTATGGGACTTTTTTTATCCATGTAGACTTTTGGGCCTTTGGCCTTTGAAATGCTTGGGATTGAGACCATTTGGGTGTAGGCATTTTACTAATTTGTAGATATGATCCATGATCCTTAAGGGAGATTTGATCTTTGAAATCTTGCGAAGGTGGTGATAGATTCATCATTATGGATTAGGTCGCATGGTGCATGATTTTCTTGATCCAAGGTAATGGACTAAGAAAGTGGTTGGTTAAGGTTAGTAATGGGTTCAATGAAAGGGTTGATGATGGGGGTAATGGGGTCATTGAAATGTACGGGTAGTAGCAAGATCTTTGCAAGAATGAGGGTGGGGACCCATTTCAATGGTGGGAGAAGTTACAACATCCTTATTATGATCATTGGGAGAATTATATCCAATACGTTGAAATCCTTGATGTAAACATATGAATGGACTCTAGGATTTCTTGCTCATAGAGGTATAATCATTTTCCTTGATAGTTTATGATCCTACATATTTGAGTTATGATGGGATACTCATTACTTTGGAAGCAAGATGCAAATCCATCATTAGGTACTTGGGATTTTCAAATATCTTGCTTGTGAGGAAACCACATTGAACAAAGGTACTTGGTCCTAACAATTAGTATTTTGGCTCTTGGAGGAGATCAATGGGGTTTGAGAAGATTTTTTTGTTGGATTAGGATTAATGGAGTTGATGGAGGTGCCTTGACCTTGAGTCACGTGTGGACAAGTTTGACCATGTGTGGGGAAAGGATCTTGATGTTCACTTTGTAATGCAAGTGTGTTTCTCTTAAGATTGATGCGCCCTTAATCAATTAGATTTTGAATGCATCTCTTCATCTTCAAGTGTCAATAACTAGGATGTTTGTGGATTTTATGGTGCTTATGATCTTAGATTTTATGAATATCATGAAAGGGATAGATAGACTATTCAAACTTTTGTATGGACTGATTAGTGGGGATGGTAATGCTAGGGGATTTCGATGACATTGATATGTTCACGCTTGTGAGGGGTGTGGCATAAATCCTTAGATTCATGTTTTTATTCCTCCGTTAGTATCCCAAGGATAGCATACTTTATAGCTATGTTGGGTTGATTGGATTAATAACGTTGTTTGATTGGATTGGGTTGATTGGGTTAATCAATTTGCTTGGATTCATCAAGTTGATGGTTAAGCTTTAAAAGTTTATTTGATGGAGGATTTATGCAAGGAGACAAGGTTGTCATTTCCATTTGATACATGGAGCTGGTTAAGCACATATTGGCTTTGGCATTGGTTTAATTATGAAGAGTCCCTTTGTGCAAGAATTATTTCCTCTTGGTGGGTGTCAACACATAGGCTAAGTGGGCTAAGAGGTTTATTGATCAAGGGATTAGGACCAATGGGGATGGATGGATTAGAATTAGGATCAATATGGATGGGTGGAGGATTTAATGGTTTGGTATTTTTATGGGATAATAGGGGGCTTGATGGATGAGGGATTGTTTAAATGGAATGTTCAAAGGTTTAGGATTTGAAAGTTTTGATGCGGGGCTCTAAAAACAAGGAATTATAAGTTTAGGTGAAGGATTACCAATTTGGAATTTAAAAGGTTTCCCCTACCTAGATGCTCAAGGTTATGGCTTAATGTAAGCATGGATCCTATGCCTATAAGGTACCTAATTGTGACTTATTTATTTTCACTACTTAGTTGGGCTATCTTATTCGAGATAATGTTGCAAAGAGATGCATTATTATATTTATCTTGATCACAAGGCCATCATCTTCGAGATAATGTTGCAAAGAGATGCATTGTTATAGTTGTCTTGATCACAAGGCTATCTTATTCGAGATAATGTTTGAAGGAGAAGTAGGGGTCCACGATGTTTTTTTTGACCAAACTTTGGTTTTGGACCAAGTTTGTGATTTATGCACAGAAAAGAAAAGAAATTTCCTAAGACTCAAAAATGGATAAGTTTCCCCTTTCTAGGTTAAAAGTGGGTAGGGTTGATCTAAACATTAACAGACACACGATGCACATAAACAAGCCTAAAACTAATCAAGTGGATGTATCAATCCATGTAGGTTCATAGACATACTAACTTTAAAGAGTGGGTAGTTGCAATGCTTATTTAGGACCTTGGGTTGTAGGGATAAAAGCCTTGCCCAAAACCTAGCACATGGGAGGACTGTAAGTGCCTACCCACAGGTTACTACCATCACTTCTTATGGGTACGATGTGAATAAATTTTATGGGTGATTTGTGTCTAGTGCACTATGAGAAAATACAATCGTAAGGTTTTAAATTCGGATTTACAAACTCAACTAGGGGGATATCCTCAATATAGCACAAGAGTATGTGGAGCCTAACTCTATGAAAAAGAAACAAAAATAAGTCAAACAATTGAAAGGAGAGTAGTCTGCTCTTCTCCTTTGCATCCCTGCTTAGACCAAAATGATAGATTTCAACTTCCAAAAGGTGTGTCTTCTGATTCACCCCCCACTATTTATAACTCATCAAAATGTTAGGGTTGAGGTCATTCCCTTGGTGATGAAATTCAAGGTAGGCCCTCTAAAAATAAAAAATAAAAAAAATATGTGTTTTTTATTCCCAAAATCACACAAATGTACAAGAGAAGAGCATATGCATCCCACTTCTCATGGATTTAACAAACAAGCTAAAACAAACAAAGCTTGGAACCACTTTTGATCCTCAAAATTGCCAAGTGGCATAAGAGGAGAGGATACACAAAATTTCAAGTCCTAGGCATAGACAAACAACTAAAATGAAAACTTTCATTTTAATTAAACATACTATATGGTCTAAAAAATTGTTAATCATCTAAAAATAAGTTTTCAACAGACATAGCATATTGCTTAAATGTCTAATAATGAGTCTCCAACAGTCATGGTTACAAAAAATATTATTTATTTTCAAATAGTCTTTGATGGTTATGGCTACAAAAAATGTCACATACACACCAAAATCATTCAACTTGGATACAAAAGTAAGTTTCTCACAAGTCCTAGAAAAGTCAAAATATTATCAAGGGTTTTAATATTTCTATCACTAAAACACAATTGTACCTTTCTCTTAAAGTCAATTCACTTAGTGATGTTGTCTCCAAGGAAAACCTCTCCTCCATCATAAGCTATGTAATTTGAAAACCACTCCTTGTAAGTATTCATATGATAAGAGCAACTTAAATCAATGAGCCAAACATCATCACTAATAATATTAGTGGAAATCATCATTAGAAGATTTCTTTGTGAAGTAAATTATAGATTTTTTCTTATTTTCACTTTCATTCTTCATGTGTCATCTCTTCCCATAGTTCCAACACTTTACACTACTCTTCCCTAGGATCTTTTACCATCCTTTTGAATTGGATATATCTTTCTTTGTATCCCTCTTAGACCCTCCTTTTACCTTGGGCCTTCCCCAAACATGCATGGAATCTTTTGAACCATCATTCATGGATTTCATTCTCATCTCCTCTTAAAGGAAAATACAAATGAGATTGCCCAATTTTGGCTCTACACCACAACCAATAATAGCAACAACTAGAGTTTTTCATTATTAAAGTGAAGAACAAAGTAACAAATGTATTTATCTTCTTCTTACATCTTAAGATTAATTAAAAAAGCTAAGTCAAAATCAAATTAAAACCATTTAAATGATCTACAATTGAATCACTATCTTTAATTTTCAAAGAATATAACCTTATTTTGTGACACAAATTATTTGTTTGAATTTTAGTTTGATAAATATCACTTGTCCTCTTCCATAGCTTGTATGCAGTGGTCTCCTCATAGACATTTAAGAGAACAATATCCACAAGGTACAATCAATTGGCTCCCCATGCCTTCATTTCCAAATTCAACCAATCTTCATCAAACATTTTGGATAACTTTATTTTATTTGCAATTGGCACCCACTAATTTATTTCTTTAAGAAGATCTTCTATCTTTTGTTTTCACATCTTGTATCTAGTGTCATGTAATTTCTTAATATCTATATAAGAGGTAGAGGCCATCATTTACAATCCCTCATAAATCTACAAAACCACAAAATATTAATCTCCTATTGTAGCCAAATAACCTTCGACATTTAACAAACAGTTGTCCCCCTCTATATAAAATTGTTAGCTATAATTTCAAAAATATTGATAAACAAGGTGAAACTACTATAGTAAAATCTTCCTCAAAGTGTATGTAAATCTAAAATAAGTCTATTTCTACAAGATTACAATAAAACAATACTATGTAGATGTGTAAATCAAGAACAATAATAAAATCAACAAACTATATAGACACATGGTTTACATGAAGAAACCATTTCAGAAAAAATCTTCAGTAGAGAAAAAGGGCATTTATGCATTAATAGTCAATGTACATGATATAGTATCAATACACTAACACTCTACACTCTACACTCTAACAATATTTTAACAATGCTTGTATACTTGTAAATAATGGTTTGAGACCACTATCTCATAGCTCTAATAAATAGATAAGAAGAGAGGCCAAAACCACAAATGGTTTTATAAAATCAATGGACACCCAAGCCATGGTATCATGCAAAAACTCCATGCCCTCCTTGGAGAGAATCTTGCGAGAATACTAAATACATCAATGACTTCACAAGGGTGTTACATGGGCTCAATTGAAGAGTCTCCAAACATAAAACATAGCTAAAAATGTATCTTTAACCAATAACTCCCTAACAACTCACATCCTCAAGTCTAGCTCTCCATTTTGGAGTCCATTAACTCATGTGGGCCCCATCCATCATTACAATAGTCTCCACTTTTTCCTCTAGTGGCTAGGAATGCGAAAATGTCATAAATGAATTCAAAATCAATTGTAACCACCATCATAGTACTCCACCTCCTTCATGAATGCATATGACAACTAATGTTAGAAACACATAAAATATACATACGATTGATTACAAGAGAAATGGCACCTTAGTCCTAACACTAGGTCAAGACCGCTCAAGAAACCTTGATCCTATTGATTTTTGGAGAGTTGCATGATAATAATATAATTCTATTACTATTATATTTCATTCTCGTTCGAAACATACTACACATTTATATGGGAGTTTAATCTCTTACACTATAGGAACCACTCCCTAATAATATGAGTTGTTCTAACAACTCATACACTTACAATCTCTCATACAACTGATAGTAAATTATATTACCCTATATATGTGATATTCTAATACTAACAAACCTATCACACATAATGAACCCATGTGAATATTAACTCCTAACACCCTTTCCCCCTTCCCCCTTAATGTAAACATGAGGAGAAAGTACATTATATGAATTGAAAATAAAATTGTATGCATATGCATACTTTTAGGTCTACATATTGTTCTTTGTAACTTGTTGCATATGATCACCTACATACTAGAACTTATCTCGCTTTCACTTCCAATGAACTTATCACCAACTGACCATACTTCCAAGAAGTCTAGAAGTTAGAGGATCTCTATAGCCAATTGCTCTCATGTACAATTGTTTACAACATCAAATATGTATCTATTCTCCTCCTTTCAAACTTAATAAGGGAATGTTTACAATGTTCTTAATTATAGCCACTACCACTCAATATCTAACAACATAGGAAACTACCACTACCATTAGAAGTTACCCTTGTCTTTAGCCAATTTGATGCAAAATAAAAAAGAATATTAATGTTATATCCCTCCACAATGTGAAATTTTCACTTATTTAAAAATACAAAGAAAATGAAAGCACTATAAAACTATTAAAACTTAATTGCGAGCTTCGTGAGTGGGTGTTGTGAGCAGGTTTTGTGAGCGGGTATTCTGAGCGAGTATTGTGAGTGCATGTTGTGAGCGTGTGTGTGGGTGTGGTGAGCTTTGTCTAGGTTTGGTACGGGAGATTTGTGCGCAGCATCTAGGGTTGTTGTGGGAGAAGTATATGGAGAAGAGGTTTGGTGATGGAGAAGCGTGCAGGGAGGGGTGAAATCAGGGTGGAATCGGTGTCGGGGCAGCGTGTGGGGTTTGGTATTGGTTGAAATCAGAGTTGGCTGTTGGGTGTGGTGGAATGGCAGGGGCTTCCCAAAGCTTGGTGCCTATTGGTGTGAAGCCATCTCAGGGTTTTTCTACGGACATGCATGCATGGTTGACGGATTCCTCGTTTGTGGGTGAGAGCTCTAAGCTGCAGAAAGTAAATGGTTGTTTACCGCAGAGTCATGATCGTCCAGTCCTGGTTATTTCTCCTAAATCAGTACAAGAGGATATTTCTTATTGGAGCCAACATGTTATGATTTGTAAGTTCCAAGGTATTTGTATCCCTCTTTCGGCTTTGGAGTCCTGGATTCATCGGTCCTGGCAGGTTGAAGGCGATTTTGATATTTTGGTGGTTGTGAATGGCTATTTCATGGTGGATTTTTCTTGCATTTTGGATCGTAATCGAGTTATTGAGGGAGGGCCATATTTTACAATCATGTTGGCTTGTTCATGAAGCCCTAGCATGGAGGTTTTAATGCAGCAGAGGATCTTCCTTCATGGGTTCCTGTTTGGGTTTGTTTGCCATGGCTATCATTGGAATTTTGGAGGGAGGATATTTTACACCGGATTGTTGCTTTGTTAGGGAATTCGGCTGCCATCGCTCAGAATACTTTGGATAAAAAGGTATTCTCTTATGCTTGTATTTGTGTTGAAATTGACTTAAATAATCCTTTATCAGATTCTTTGAAAATTTGTATTGGCTCTGCCTCATGGGTTCAACAGTTAGATTATGAGTCCCTTCCTTTTTAATGTCATTTTTGTCATGAGTATGGACACCTTCAGCGCCAATGTCCTTAGGCACCCAGAGCGGCTGGGGTTTCTTCTCCTCCTTCATTAGGACCTTCGGTGGAGAAGGGAGATAAAGGCAAGGCTCCTATGGTTGAGAGTGTGCTCGATAAGGATGGCTTTATTCCTATTAAGCCAAGGGCTAAAGGGAGGGGTCAAAAGTAGGCCTTTAAGGATAGGCAGAGTTATCAGGGGTTCAACCGTTTTGAGGTCTTGGAAAATCAGGCCTTGGAGGAGGGGATTCCTGGTGAGATTTCTTTCGGAGCCACTGGTATTGATACAGGGCTGGAGCAGGCAATTATTATTAAGGATAATTCTCTGGCTTTGGAGCAGAGGAATCTTGGGCTTCCTGGTGCCTCTGTAGTTTTGTAGGATGACATTGTATTAGCGGATTTAGCTAAGGAGGTGTTGACTTCAGGTAAAGGACGAGAATCATCTCCAATTCTGGGGGTGCATCAACGCCCTCTCAAGAAGGGTCATTTTGACAATTCCTCTAAAGTTGGTCGTAAGAAGGATGTGGACAAGATTAAATCTACTAGGGATTTGTTAGTGGAATTTGGGTCTATTAAGACCATTGATGCCCACTTCTCTCATCCTTCCTCATGATTATTCTTTCATTGAATGCAAGGGGATTGAATAGCACCTCTCGTCAAAAGGCTATTCAGAATTTGATTGTGGTTCATTCTCTAGATATCTTTTGTGTTCAGGAGACTAAGCTTCAAGTGGACTTCATGTTTCAGTATGCTCTTCGTATTTGGTGCTCTGGTCAATGTCAATGTATTGGTTCTAGGGGAAACTCTGGAGGTCTAGCTCTCTTCTAGGATCCACAAAAGGTTGTTCCTCGTTGGTGGATTTCTAGCCATTCCTCTATTTTTGTGGTGGCTTCTATTTTGGAATTTGGTGAGACTATTTTGGTCACAAATGTTTATGCTCCAATTGATATCCATGGTAAAATCCAGCTTTGGGCCCATATTAGGTATGTTAGGTCTTGTGCACCTTATCATCCTTGGATCTTAGCTAGTGATTTCAATTATGTGTTGTGTTTGGAGGAGAAAAGAGGGGGTTGCATAGGCTTGGTCCTGCTTCTGATCTTTTTCAGGAAAATGTGGAATCTCTTGCGCTTGTTGATGTTAAACCCTCTAATGGAATATTCACTTGGAATAATAGACGAAGTGGGCCAGAAGCGATATCTTAGTGGCTAGACAAATTTCTTGTTTCTAGTTTTTGAGTGGGCGGAAGCTTAGTCATTTGCTCTGAGATTCTAGACTGGTGCGGCTCTTATCATTGGCCAATTAAGTTTTATGCTTCTTCTTTTCCTATTCCAAAGAATCCTCCCTTTAAATTTCAGCTTATGTGGCTTCGAGATTCTTCCTTGCATGATCTTGTTGCCCAGTGGTGGTGGGATGGAGCCCCTGCATATGGTACAACTATGTACTCTTTTGTTAAGAAGCTACAATATGTCAAGTATCATCTTAAGTGATGGAATAGGTCATATTTTGGCAATCTTCGGGCTAAGAAAAGGGAAGCGCAAGATCGCCTTGCTGTTATTACTCACCAAATTCGGGATTTGGGATTTTCAGAGGCTCTTGGACATGCTGAGTCCCAAGCTCTAAAATTGGTGGAGGAGTAGGAGCTTCGTGAGGAGATTTTTTGGAAACAAAAGGCTCAAATTGACTGGCTTCTTGAGGGTGACAGGAATACTACTTTCTTCCATCATTTTATGCAAGCTCATTGGAATTAGTTTTATATCTCTTCTCTTGTTAATTTGGAGGGTCTTTCAATTTCTTCGCAACAGGATTTGTCTAGAGAGGCTCGTCAGTTTTACTCTGCTCTATTTACTGAGGATTCACCTCCAGCTGAGGATGATGAGAATATGGTCCTTGCTTGCATTCCTTCTTTAATCTCTAATGCTTTGAATGCTTCTCTTACTCATCTGATTGCTCTATCTGAAGTGGAGGTTGTGTTTGGGATGAATAAGGGGAAAGCTCTAGGCCCTAATGGTTTCCCAATTGAATTTTTCTAGGAGTTTTGAGATATTGTGAATCTAGATTTGTTGGAGGTTGTTCGGGAGTCTCTTCATAGTAAACAGATGCTTTGAGCCCTGAATGCTACATTTTTGGTTCTCATTCCTAAAAAGGAAGGAGCTAATAGGCTTGAATTCTTTAGACCTATTGCGCTCTGTAATGTGGTGTATAAGATTATTACGAAATTGATTGCTAAAAGGCTTAAACCTTGTCTCCCCGTTGTCATTTCTGAGGAGCAAGGAGGCTTTATGGTGGGTCGTCAAATTCTAGATGGGGTGGTGGTTGCCTCTCAGGTCATTCATTCTATGGAAACCTCTAAGGATAGGTCTATGTTCATCAAGTTGGATATGGCCAAAGCTTACGACAAAGCTAAGTGGACCTTTCTCCAAAAGATTTTGTTGGCCTTTGGTTTTTCTTCTGATTGGGTGAGTTGGACTATGAGTTGTGTGACTTCTTCCTCATTTTTTATTATTGTGAATGGCGAACCTCCAGAGCTTTTCGGTGCTACCAGGGGTCTTCATCAAGGGGATTCGCTTTCTCCTTATCTGTTTATTATAATGGCAGAGGGGTTGGGCCGATTTCTTCATTTTCAAGTTTCTCAAGGCTTGATTCATGGTTGGCAGTGGGATTTAGGTTTGCCAACACTTTCTCATCTCCAATTTGTGGATGACACCTCTTTTATGGGGTTGGCTCGTATTCGAGAAGCTGAATCCTTTAGACAAGCTTTGGATATCTACCTTGTTGCTTCAGGTCAGAGATTCAATGAGCAGAAGTCTTATATTTTCTTCTTTAATACTCCTCAGGCTATCCAACGACGGATTGTGGCTATTTTGTGGTTTCAGATAGGGTCTCTTCCCTTTGTCTATTTGGGTATTCCTCTTACTGTTGGTCATCAGCCCAGGTCCTCCTGGGAGATTTTTCTTGACAAGCCGCAACAAAAGGTAACACATTGGACTCATCAATGGTTGTGTATTGCTACTAGAGTGACTCTTCTCAAGTCTGTTATCTAGGCCCTTCCTATGTACAATTGCTTTGTTCAAGTGGCTCCTATGTATTTCCTTAAGGAATTTGATGCTCTCTCACGTCAATTTCTTTGGAGTGGTAACTTGATGCCTACTAAGTGGAACCTTGTTAAGTGGGAATCTATGTGTAGACCCAAACAGGAGGGTGGTCTTGGTTTACGCTCTGCTATTTTGAACGGGCAAGTTCTTGCTGCTAAGCTTTACTGGCACTGGTGTACTAATCAACATTAGTTATGGGCCCGTATTCTCAACCATAAGTATCTTAGGGGTGTTGCATCTTTTGAGGTTCCTCGCTATCCTTTGGAGAGGAGTGGTTCTATGATTTGGCATACTTTAAAAGTGGGAGCTCATTTGATTAAGCATGCATTTTTTTGAATCTTTCATTTGGGGTCATAGGCTCTATTCTGAGTAGATTCTTGGGATGGTCACCCACCTATCCTCTCTACTTTTCCCCACCTCCAGTCCCTTTGTGATGTTTTAACTGCAGTTGGCTAGGATACTGTTGAGCATTATAAGGTTGCACAACATTGTGGATCGGCTATAAGTTTTCGTTGGAAGCTTCCTTTAGAGTGGCCACCTGGGGGGTCTAAGGGGAATAGGTGTGAGTTGTCTCAGCTTCTAGCTTCTCATGATTGTAATTATTTGAGGGGGCTTGATGTCTTGGCTTGGGATGGTGTTGATTTCTCTAGGAAGTATTTTGTGTCTGTTGGTTATAAGCAACTTGGTAGGCAGTTATTTGGGGATATTGAGGTCCCTTGGTGGAAGCAAGTTTGGAATAAGTTTTTGTGGCCCAAGTGCAATTTTTTCATATGGTTAGTGGCTCAAAACTGGTGTCTTACTTGGGATAATTTGTGTAAGTGTGGTTTCCAAGGCCCTTCAATGTGTGTTTTGTGTTGTAACTATGAGGAGAGTGTCTCTCATCTCTTCTTCCAATATTCATATGCTAGGGAGATTTGGCATGTTTGGTGGAGGGTGTGGAACATGCCCTGTTGGCATGTTTCCTCGTTGGCTGAGTTTGTGGACCAGTGGGGCAAGGCCCCTGTTTCTATTTCCTTTCTTCAAGCTGTTTGGGCTCTTGGACCATCCTTTATTATATGGAACCTTTGGTTGGAGAGGAATCATCAGATCTTTTAGGATATGATGTTGGTGGTCCCTTGCTTGTGGTGGAAAATTCTACATTCTTTGGGAGAAACTGTTGTAGCTAAGTGTGATTTGTCAAAATCAGTGGATCCTTGTGATGTTGGTTGTTATAATCATCATCTTCCTCCTCAGCAACGACAACTCATGCGCAACAGATGTTGACATCCTCTTCTAAATGTTAATAGAGAGGGGTAATGGTCTCCTCCACATTAGGAGTCTTAAAAATCAACACGGATGGCTCTTCTCGAGGAAACTCTGGTCATGCTGGAATTGGTGGTGTTGGTCGGGATAGCTGTCTATGTATAAGGGTCTTCATACTAATAATTTAATGGAGGCTCATGCCATTTTATTGGCTGTGGAGCGTGAAAGTCAATTGGGGTGGCGAAAGATCATATGTGAGTTTGATTCCCAGGTAGTGGTGAACTTGTTGAATAGGCGCCTTTTAGATGATGTAAGCTGGCATCTGGCCTTGATTGTTGAACAAATTCTCAACCTTTGCGCTTTTTTGGAGTTTGTTACTTTCATTCACATTCCTAGAGAATGGAATGGTGTTGCTGATTGTATGGCTAAATGGGCTTCTGATCATATTCATAATTGGAACTTAAGGAATCAGGGTCAGTTACCCCCGGATCTATCTCAATAATTGGAGCACTTGGTGGAGCTTGATAGGGCTATGTAATGCCCTTACTTTGTACTTCTTTTTGTTTTAATAAATTTTCATCCCTCCTTTATGTTTAACAACTTCCTTCGAATCATCCACATTATACACTCTAACTAATTCTAAAAATGAACGAAAGGCATTGAAATTCAACAACTTGATGATGGTAAGAATTTTCTGAATCTCTTTGGATGAAACAATTTGTAACATCGTCGAGACTCACCCATGAACACTTGGATTTACCCTCCTCTGCAACAAGGCGTGATGTAGAAAGTTACTGCAACTTGAAACATAACCTTTTTGAAACCCAACTCAAAGTGTTATCCTCTATCGTATAAGTCGCTAATATGTTGATGCCTGGAGTAATTAAATCTGGTTTGTGAATATCTAGTAACAAAAGGCTTGGCCCCTCGCAGAAAAGGAGGCCACAAGAGGAGCTCGTATTGCCTTCCCCACCACTGTCAATCTTGTTGGCTTTAGAGTTACCAGTACTATTTATGTACGCTTTGATTTTACCTTTCACCATGTTGGGATCGAGACTTGAGCGACAACTCATGGTGCTTTTGCTGTGAGATACTTCTAAAAGAGGCAATTGTTGAGTTACTTGAAGAGAGGAACCTTTGTAATTCTCATGATTGCCAAGTCTGATAGCAGCGAGCAATTGCTTGTCCATACTGCTGGCCCCAACTATGATTACCCAAGGTGCTGTGTTGGTGATAGCCGAGTCAACAGGTCCATTATTGCTATTTGAAAGCGAAACATAGACACCCTTCCACTTCGCTTTAAATGTGTCGATGGCATAGGAGTATTGGTAAAATGGCAAGCTTATATCGCTATGGCCAATGGTCATTTCCATGGTGGCAGCTACGTCGCAGTCATTGTCTTGATTAGCTCAGAGGACTTTGAATGAGCATCTATCTCTCTAATGGCCATTTCCATGGTGGCAGCTACGTCGCAGTCATTGTCTTGATTATCCAGAGGACCTTGAATGAGCATCTATCTCTCTAATGGACTCGTTGTCTTCTCGCGCATCACTTTATTTACCCTTCTTCCACTCAAAAGATGGACAAATAAACTCTCTAGAAATGACTCACAAAACAACAATCTATCTACTCGCCTACACTAATCCTAATCTACATAGCATTTAACACTCAAGGCTCTCTCATATTCCTAATACCAGCTCAAACCAGCTCGGATATCATATTGATTTTTAGAGAGCTGCACAATAATAATATATTCTATTACTGTTTTATTTCATTTTCATTCAACACATTTATATAAGAGTTTAAACTCTTACATTATAGAAATCATTCCATAATAATATGAGTTAATTACTTACAATTTTTCGTACAATTAATTTAATATTATATTACTTTATATGTGATATTTTAATACTAACAAACCTATCAAAAATAATAAATTCATGTGAACATTAACTCCTAACAAATCCTAGATCAATGTTCCTATGGTTGTCTTGTTCTCTATTTTTCAAATTCAAATTTAAAATGATGGATCCAAGTTGATCTGATCCTAACTATTCATTATTTGCCAACGCATATGTGAAATATTCAAATTTGATTGCTAGGACATTGTGTAACAAGATAAATTCTTGGGTCATTTAAACATCCATCAACCATTGAATTGATCATCAAATTATCATTTGCATGAATAAGGAAAAATACGCAGGCATTTTCATTTTATTTGGTGTATCTTCATTACTCAAACACTATTGAATTGATGGAGAAGGCCTAGTTGCAATCAAGACAAGTCATGAATTCCTTCATTTGATGGCAATTCCCACCTATGATTTTAAACACCGTCTAGTTTAGGTTCATATGGGTGAATATTTTTTTATGGATATAAAGGCATGGTTCAAGGTTGCAATTATAGGATTAGAGCCACACAAAATTTTGGAGCAACCAAATTTTAGATCAGGGTTAGTCATGCAATTTTGACCCCTAACAAAATATAAATCAATTTCTAGTTTGGTAGAGCTCCAATATTATAGATCTAATAGCAAATTTACATTTAACAAATCACAAAATATGGTAGAATAGAATATTCCATTATCACACACAAAACCAAGCATGCATATACTTCTTTATCAATTTAACATTTATTTAATGATCTTTACAGTTAGCTCTTTATCTAAATTAATTTCTTTAATTACCTAACTATTGCATTTATGATCCTGGACATTTATTGTAGGGTGCTTTGTTCCTTTAAAGCAATAAAAGAATGCATTGCTAAAAGAGTAGATAAGTCATCTTGCATTATTATAATGAATAAAATACCTCTTACATATTTATCTAGGTTCATTAAATAATTAGAGTAATTAACTAAGCAATTATGATAGATAAAAGTGTTATGACAGAATAATAAACATAATTGATTATAGAAATTAAATGAATTAAATGTGATATCTTGTTCAAATTTCAATAATGAAATATTGTGTAAATGTTATTGAAATTGATTAGTTAATGTGTTAGAATTGTAGTATTTGATTATACAAATGTCTTATAATCTATAATTAATTATGCTTTAGTAATTTGATTTAGATTTGTGTCTACAAACTTGATTTCCACACTTAAAAGCATGAACTACTATAGGGACTAGAACTTTCTATCTATGTAAATGACTACCCAAAATATAATAACTAGAATTTGCTTACCTTTGTGTTTGTGCTTTGAATTTGGGAAAACGATGTTCACAAGCAATATTTTGGGGATGATGGTTATGTTCGACTCAATCAAGCCCCTAGGAGGACCAATTCAATAGCTTTGAAACAATGATCAAAGATAACAAACAAGCATGCAACGATGCCTAAGATGATGCATGTTGGCATATATTCTAATAATGTTCCTATAGATGTTTGTCACGTCTCATACCTTGATGCAAGTTGTTTTTGGTTTTGTGTGGATTTGTTATATGATCTGATGTGTGTGATAGAGTAATAATGAATATTATGATGTTTTGGTGTGGTGATATAAGAAAGTGTTTACTTAAATTATGAAAAGTTGAATAGTATTGAATGTGTTTTGCTTTGAAGATGAAGCAAAAATAGAATGGAAATATTTGAATTAATGTATTCTATTGTTTTGATTTATATCTTTATGGGATACTAATTCAGTTTATTGTTGTGTGCTTGAGTGCACTTGAGATGCAGGAGGTCGAAGACCAAGGGTGTGATTAAGGAGAGGAGGTTAGCTTCTTGACAAGACAAAGCAGGATGTTCTCTCGATCACACACGGGCACTTAGATTCGTGTAGATTGCATTTAGGAATGATAATTTTGGCTTGATTGTTTTTTATTGTTCGTAAAATAAATAATGATTATTTGAATTAAATAAATAGTGAAATATAAGCATAATAAAGTAAAAGAATTAATTATAATTATAATTAATTATAGATTTAGATTTAAATGTCTATGCATGATAAAAATCTGAAAAACTATTCAATTCTTCTTTTAACTTGTGTTAATTTTTGAGTTAATAAATTAACTAATAGTTAGAAGATATTTATTTAAGAGGGGATTTATTTGCAACTAAATTAAATATTATTTTATTTAAAAAAAAAAATCATCTAAGCACGGGAAATGGAAAAGATAAGTTATATCTTATTTTTATTTTAAAAATCTATTATTTTCAAGATTAGGTTTGGGAATAAAGAAAAGGAAAACGGAAAAACGGAAAAAGGGGGTAACGGAAAAACCAACCTTTCTTGAAGTTTTCGGAAATTGCTCTGTAAATTCACTTTCATGGCTACCGAATAGTTTCTTGTTTTGTTTTTAGTTTCCAATAGATTAGAAAATAGAAGAACAGAAGAAAAGAAAGGAGAAGAGGAAGATCTTGCAGGAAGGAAATTTTCAAAGAAATCAAGAAGTGGAAGTGGCAAGAAGGCATCTTCAGCTGTCAACAAATTTTCCAGGTTCTTCTTCTTAATTCTCTTTTATTGCCTTAAGGTTTCAAATGAGAGAAAAGAAATTTACTGTGTACATGCAAAGATTTGTTTGTGAAAAATCTCTATGTTTACTATGTTTGTTGAGCAAAATACTTCAGTGAAGTCTGTACATTATTTTCAAAATTCTTTATAAATTTTAAAGATGATTTTGTTTCTCTGTATCTTATTCAGAAATATCATTTCTTTCTGAATAAATCTCTGAGAGCAATCTGATGCCAGATTGTTTGATATATATATATATATATATATATATATATATATATAAATACATAAATTGAAATTTGTGTTGAATGGAATGCTTGTTTATTAAAATGGAATTCGAATTTAATTGATGGCGAACCTGTGTTTATGTTTTTTTTATTGTTGTGGTTATTTATGGAAGAAAAAGGGGATTGGGTTTCCCCAGCCGTGCCCTCCCCAGAAGGGAAGGGTTGCACTATGGGGCACAACGCCCCTCCACAGGCCGCGGCCTGTGGAGGAGGCACTACCCTCTACAGGCAGCGCCTCCCCATATGGGGGGGCGTGAGCCCTGAATAGAGAACAGTCATCGCTGAAACCTTCTTTCATTTGAAACAAAATTGTGGTTTGATTATTAATTTGGCTCCTTGGTCTGTAATTTCGTTATATGTATATATATATGTGTGTGTGTGTGTGTATAAATGTAATACATCTTTCTATGCAATTTTCTTTTTTTTTCTTTATAAAATATTCAAAAGCAAAATATATATATATATATTATTTTGTCTAATATATATTCAAAAGTAATATATATATATATATCAGAGACAAAAATATGAGTTATTTATATAAAAAAACATAGTTGTGCTTGTTAAAAAAATTGTAGTTAAAGTTGTTGAAATTATTCTTTTTCTGAAAATGTACATAAATATAAATATATATTTAAAAATGAACTAAATGTATATATAGATGTATAGATTTTATTTTTTAAAGATTATACAAGATCAGTAAAATAGACATCCATGATAGATACAAAATTAGCTGATTGCAATCACTATTTTATTGTAAACTGGAAGACTTTTGCATTAAAATTATTATCATATTGTTGAACTTCATATCGTGTGTACTTTACATGCTACAATATGAGAAAGTTGTAATTCTCGAAAATATAATTATAAACTAGCGAATTTTAGGAATATAAAACACTAATTTATATATATATACAAACACATTATAGCATTTTAGACTAGATGATATTTACTGATATATGCATTTGTGAATAAAAGTGAGTGAAATTATTCTCTATCCTTTAAATTTAACTTATTATTCTTTTTCATAAAAGTGTAGACATTCTCTTATTAAATAGGAAAGTAATCTGTAAGCTAGGATTTTACCCCATACAGGTCTATAAGGCTGATTAAAGTAGTTTTTCTTTTCCTAAACTTATATAATTTACTTTGATCAAAATATTTAATTAGAAATGAGAACTTACAGATATACTTTTTCCAAAAGACCAAATTTAGATTGTTTTGAAATCATAGAAAGTGACTTGCAAAAACCAACTTGTGATCATTTTTTCACTTAAGTTAGTGTGCTAATGTACAATTATTTGTGAACCTTGTGTGAACTTTGTAATTGTTATAATTCCTTTGAAGTTGAGATGTGTAAAATAGAATGAAAACTTAGATGGAAAATGTATTATTTATTGTTCTTTTGGGAAACTTCCGAGACAGGATGCCGAAGGTGGACCCACAGAGACGGTAGTTTTACCTTTTCTAAAACTATCAATTATTTATTTATGTTTGGCCAAGCACATGCACCATTGAAATAGATGGAAATAAAAGTCTAGAAATAAATGTATATAGGTCTCTGCCACCCCCTGTTTGCAAGAAATATGTGATTCTCATGTTAGGAATGCATATAGGCATCAGGCTTGCATCGAGAGTTCCCTCTTGCTTTGTTGTTTTAGGTTGTTAGGCTCCCCATGTAGGGTCGAAGATTTCTTCGAGTTAGGAAGAAACTTGGGGAAGTCTTGTACTTCGTGGTTGGGCGGAAAAGGCGCCTTAATCACACTCTTGGCCCCAACTTGCAAGAAGACCAGTGGTGTCATGGCGGTTGAGGTTCAGAGTTTCTTATGTTATAAATTTATTCATGTATTATTTTTGAAAGGCTTGTATAGCCCACTTGTAAAAGTAACTTTATTTGACATTCATTATTGTAACATTGAAATAGATGTATTGGAATGAAAGATTTTAATGTAACATTGAAATAGATGTATTATTTGAAAGTTAATGAATGAATGTATGGAAACTCATTGATATGCAAATGGCATTTACATATGTATCAGTGCAAGATCCTTGTTGTTGATGCAATTTACTTCTTTTGCATACATGAAATGAAATTTATTACTAATTTTCTTTTTGAGCACTTATGGGAAGATCTTGATCTATGCATCCTTTATTTTTATTATACTTGAAATGTAATGAGTTATGGCAACTTATGTGGTTAAATGAACATCATCTCTTGAGCGTTACAATGTGTCATGAATGCTCTAATAATGTTATTATAGACGTATCATGCATGCTCTCTAATATTTTTTCATAATCTTTTGATTAAGTTATAAATGAATGATGAATGTCTTTAACTACAACAAAATAACATAGATCAACATAAATATGTGCTAAGTTGACACATATGACTACTTCAAGATTTAAATCTATGGTCACAGAAATACAAATTTGAAACTTAATTTAGTGACTAAAAATAACCTCAATCAATTTCACACTTGTAAACCTAATTTAGATAATTAAATTCTATTGAAACTAATAGAATCAAATCCAAGTGAGCCACCTCCCTCTACTTTTCTATTCGAATTGTTACTTATAAACTTAATATTACATAAAAGACATTCTAATGAAAATCAGAAAACAAATTATTTTATTTTATTTTTGTTCACACAGGGTATCCCTGCGACCCAGCCTAATGTCGAAGGGTGAGCTCAGAAGGACCTCTGATTCGAACCAAAGACCTCGGGGAACATACCCAAATCTTAAACCTTCTCTACTATCTATACGGACTAAGGACGAACCCCAAAGACAAATTATTACTTCTAAACTTATTATAACATAAAGGACATTCTAATGAAGAGCCGAGATCATATGAAGGGAGGGCATATGGGTATTTGCTATTTTCCCCATTACAACTAGGGGAAAGGACCCAGTACCTGAGCATGTTCCAATAGTTGTGAGGGTTGTTGTCACATTTTTGTCCATTAATAAAACATGTATAGACCAATACTTGAACATTAAAATATCAAGTTTTAAACATTTGTGTGGTAATAACTGAAATATGATTAATCATTTTAAAACTACTTTATATATATCATTGAATTATTAACATTTCAACAACTAAACATTAAGGAATATGCAAATAAAGAACCATTGTCATTAATTACATATTGAACATAGAACCAAATAAAATGATTTCCAAAACAACTTCAAATTACTCCTGAAAATGTAAGAGAACTCATATAAATTATTATATTCCAATATGCATAATTTTACAATATATTGTAGTTAAATCATTACATGTTGATGTATAAGAAATAAGCTAAATTGTTCAACTTTCGGTTCCCAACTTGGCATCAATAAAATAATGTATTCCCTGCCATTCATCCCATCCACCCGTAAATTCTAAGTTGTCCATTCCTAGCCTGCAGACTTCAGCCGCCTAGCCTACTGACTTCAACCGCCTAGCTTGCTGACTTCAACCGCCCAATTTCTTGTACCTGCAAATAAGAAATACACAGTTCTGAGGCTCACCATTCGAATGAAAACAAGCAATCAAAATGCAAAGATTTAAAATTTCCTCCATCAATCCACCCCATCACCTCTTTGTCCAATTAAAATACAGGATTTCAAATCCATGGATCAAACAATTTTTACAAATCTGGAGGGAAGAAAACTATAAGAATAACATATGATGCAAGAAATCCATTTACATTTTCACTTCACTGCAGACAGTTCAGCCTTGTCCACCATATCAGACGAGACATTCTTGCAGTTTTCAACAATTACTTCTTCTCTGCAGAATTATCAATTTTCTGCTATTTTTTGTCAAGGTATTTTATTTTTTCCTTCATTGTATTTTAACACAATTTTATACTTCATTGCTTTTTCCTTCAATATATTTTAACACAATTTTACAATCCATTCATTCTGTTGCAAGAACTGAATAGTTACACGCTATGATCATATATTGTTTTTTTGAAGTTATGATTTAGCTCCTTATGTAAATAATCATGAAATGTTGTTTCAGAACTGAATAAGCATTGCAATTTAGGTTCTTACATGGTATTTACATTTTTCATACATGGTTTATATATATTAAAATACATTTGTGTATATAAACATACACTTATATGTAATATGTTTATATATATACATAAACACACATATATATACAAATATATGTGTGTTTATATATATATATATATATATATATATAACATACACACACGTTCCTTCAATTATTTATTTTGTTTGTTAAAACGTTCTCATGACTTTCTGATAAACCAACTAAAAGTAAACATGTTTCTTAGTCATTGTCGATTTCTAATATGGCAAGATGCATTTCATCAAGAGATAATCTTTTCAGGTTAGACAATGACAATATTAAATCTAGATTACACAATTTCTTTGCGTGTGTATGTTTATATATATTATATATATGTGTATGTTTATATATATCTGTAGTAATATATATTTGTTCCATTCTGTTGTGCAAGCACCTGGCAGGGAAGTGAGAGCTTCTCTGCATTATTACATATTTCTATTTGTACCATGTTCCATTATGCTGTGGAACATCTCAATGCATTTCCAGGTGGGGCTTCACCCAATGCATTTTCTTTATCTTGTCCAAGTGAAAAGACCATCTCAAGTTTATCAACAGGCAGTTACAGACTTTACAGATAGTTCAGAGGTTACTTCCTGCTGCACTGAGAAAAGAAGAAACCATCTAGCTAGTGGTCCTATGGAGGGCGGTTTGGACACTTTTCATTGATATTTCAGAGGGTTTTTATCTATTAGAAGTTTCAGGATTTGACTGATAGGCTCTTTTTTATTTAGATTTTTAGTTGTTGGATTGTATAAGAAATGAGGTGTTTTATCTGATAAATTTGTACAATAGAAACAATATATATAGAATCTGAAACAAATAACTGATTAAAAAAATAAAAACACAATACACAATATTTTGTTCAATTCTTTTTACATTTAATATTGAGACCTGATTTGAACTCTATAAACAAAATTAAAAGTTCTCATGGCTGTCAAACTTTGTCCTCAAGATTTAAGGTTTATTTTTTTTAAAGATAAGTCAGGAAGATAAGTGTTGAAGGCTTTCAATAAGAGTACAGGCAGATAGATACTTTTCAGAGACATTTCAGAGGTTGGCTGTAGTTGCAGTGAACAAAATGGTCTCATGGAGCGTTTGGAGTCTTTTCAAAGCTGTTGAACTCCATAGGAAAAGGGGGCTACAAATCTTATGAATTCCTCCTGCCAGATACAGTTTCTATTCATCCACAAATGCTTGAAGGTTTAGTCTCTTTGTGCCGAGGTATCTTTTTGTTGGATGGGCCCTTGCAACTTTGGGGCTATTATAATATTTTTATAATATTTTCATGAAAAGGTAGGATCTTTTCAGTAGCTGCAACTATCTCCAATAGATAGTAAGGATCTTTGCCTAGAATATATTCATTCATCTTTTCAACATCAATATATTTGTTCCATTCTGTTGTGCAAGCACCTGGCAGGGAAGTGAGAGCTTCTCTGCATTATTACATATTTCTATTTGTACCATGTTCCATTCTGTTGTGCAAGCACATGGATCAATATTGAGCAGATGATTATGAATTTTTTAGCAAGAATGAGGCATTTTCTCAGTGAACTTGATAATTGTAGCTTTGCAGAATTGAAAAGGGACATCTTTTGTGGGACAGTAGTTGGTATGGGTAGTATTCTGTTAAAAATAGAATATCAGAGGAGCTTCCTTTCAATGCAGTTGCTCCTATTAGCTTTAATAGAAATCCACAAAGCTTCAGATGCTTAAAGAGTGTTAACGAGAACAAAATGCTTCTCATAGATTATGATAATTAAATCATTTGAACTGGGTGTAGATATTCATCAAAAACAACATAGTGTTTTGGTAACTGTGAGCTACATAAGGCAGGTTTTTGAGAGTGAAAGGTCATTTTCCTTAGATTTCTTCTTGCAAAACCATGCTTGCCAGTTTACAGAAATCTAGCATGATAAGTTGGAATGCATAATTTAATGCCCAATTGGAACAGTCATTTTTGATATCATGCAATGTAGATTTTTGCAACATTGTTATCATTATTTCTCAACATATCTTTACCAGAATGCACTACCTAGAACTGAACTACATCTTCTCAAAAAATAGAATCTTCAAGAATTCATCAGTACATCTATTGTTAGCAGTCATATGCAAAACCCTCTCTTTAACCACCCAAATCCAATTTTTGTGAGGCTTCAAATTTTAAACCTGGTATTGTTGTTCCTGAAAGAGTGATCAGGACTGCACTCTAGATTCTTGGATTTTCCATGAATTTAGGAGAGGCCTCCAAAAATGTTAGGAGAATTCATGGGTTGCAAATTTGGCCTCACTATTGTGGCTGAAGAAAATCTCAAAAATCTTTCAATTTATGGGACTCCAAGCTAATAATACAGTTTTTCTCCTGCTACCAGTTAGTTAAGTCCATTCAGCTCCGGCTGTTGCTGAATTGAGTTTCTAAAGTTGTAAATATTTTTTATCAAATTAATTGACAGAGCATTCCCAAAAAATTGAAACATTTGATAGATATAGAGGCCAATAAGGTAGGTATTCTTTTGCATCTTTTTTTAGTGTGCATAAGAGATTTTAGAAACAAAAAATTTGAGAACTCGTATGGTGAACATATTGATCAGCATGTTGGCACTGCTTGTTCTTTCATAGTTCTGGATCTTCCACCTTCAGCTGGGGAAGATTAAATGTTCTGTTAAGGAGTTCTCAGCCTCTAGTTTTCATTCTTGCCTTTGTAAGGTTTATTCATGAGCATTAAAACTTTACATTTCTCAGCAAGGTCTAAACCCCTAATGCCCTAAGAAATGAACCTACCAATTTTGCTCAATTGCCATAAACCAAATAGTGGCAAGGAAGGCAACAACTTTCATAAGGAACGTTTATTACAGTGGATCTCTAATATGGAAAAATAATTCATCCACTGGAAAAAGATGACTAAATACAGGAAAAACATGATAAATTGAAATATAACTTATTGTAATTGTCTTTTCCATGAACAAAGTATTTTCTTTAAGGTCAACATGCCCTATAAAAGCTTTGTTTGAAGATTAAAGTGTTTTGATTCAAGCTTCTTGTTATAAATTCCTCTTGTAATGAAAAATTATTGAATTGAAAACTTACTATAGGGTTACGCTAAGGTGGTCTCCATGTAGCCAAAAAAAACAGAAAGTTTGTCTCTCAAGTTTAGGTAGAAGTAGAACCTCTCTAGCTCTTGATACCAGGTCTGCCTCTCAAGCTATATTGGTTGAGATGGGGTTTCTTCAGCACAACAACATAGGTTAAAACTTAACTAGTAAACTCCAAGAAACAGGCACTATGACTCAATTTCATACTTCTATTAAAATGAAAGTCTTACAACTTCAGTCTTTTATTTACTCTGAAGATTGAAATCATTAAAGATTGGTGATTTTTTTTCTAGTAATTGTGAGCATTCAGTATATATATGTGAGTGTGTATGTTTATATATATATCTGTAGTGTAATCTTTTTACTTTCAATTCTGATTACTAAATGGTTTTTTTCTCAAAATCTAGACCCTATTAGTAATTTTTGGAGGGATTAATGGTTTATATATATCTACAGGCATTATGGTAGCAGGGAAGAGAAAAAGTGAAAGAACGGTCAGAAGGCCGAGGACCCATTTACCACGGGGAGTGAAATTACAAGTGATTGACTCAGATGGTGGCGACACTTCAACCAACCCACCTCAAGATAACATAGCTTGTGATCCAGTTGTTGACAATGTTACAGAAACAATGGATGTTGCTGACAAATCTCAACATCATAAACAGAAGACTAAGTGCAATAATGGCAAGTGGACACAAGAAGATATGGACCATGCCATCAATGATGTTGAGGAAAATTTCTTATCTGTAAGAGCAGCAGCAAAAAAATGGGGAATCCCTGCAAGCAGTTTAACATATTGGCTGTCAGGATTGACAACAACAAAAAGAAAGGGACCACCAACAATCTTTTTTGTGGAAGAAGAGCTGGAAATAGTTGACTGGTGCAAAGACTTGGCTCAGCTTGGTCGTGGATTGGAAGTTATTCAGTTGAAATCGCATGTGGCTCATATTTGTCAAACAAGGCCAAATCCATTCAAAGATGGTTTACCAGGCAGATCATGGTGGGTAGGTTTCCGCAAACGTCATCCAGGATTGACCATAAGGACTACAGAGGGTCTAGATAGGGATAGAGCTGTTATGTTACGACCAAGCATTGTGGCAGATTTCTATGATAACTTAGACAAGTTATATAATGCTAATCAGTATGGACCAACCAAGATATGGAATTGTGATGAAACAGGCGTACAAGCAGGCAGAAATTGTGGGATGCAAGTGATTGCAAAGTTAGGCAGTAGAAGTGTGCCACATATTTTATCTAAAAGTAGAGAATGGATAACAATATTATGTTGTATTAATGCAGCAGGTCATAGCATTCCAGGATTCTATCTTTTTAAGGCAAAAAGACAACTGAAAAATTACATTGCTAATTGTGAAGCAGGAGCATGCATGGCAGCACAACCACATGCTTGGATGACCAAAGAGTTATTCTTGAATTGGCTGCATCATTTTGCTAGATCAGTTCCAGGTGGGGCTTCACCCACAAACAGACATCTCCTTATTTTTGATGGGCACAAAAGCCATGTTGCTTTAACTACAATCCAAGAGGCTAAATCTCTAGGCATTGATCTTCTTGCACTGCCTGCCCATACCAGCCATAAATTACAGCCTTTGGATGTAAGTGTTTTTTCTCCATTCAAGACATATTTCAAGTTTGAGAGGTCCAAGTGGATGGCAAAACATCCACACTTAGAAATAAGGAGAACAGAATTGGCAGAACTTGCAAGTAAAGCTTTCAAACATGCCCTTGTGCCTGATAACATCATTGCAGGTTTTCGAAGAACTGGAATTTGGCCACTGAATAGAGATGCACTCTGTAATGATATGAGACCAAGTGAGGCATTCACTGTAGAAGATGATAATGAGCTTGCAGGAATTGCAAGCATTTTAAGATTGGCTAGTTATGAAGAGGCTGATGTAGAACAGTGCTTGGAACAAATGGAAACAGAACAGTCAGCAGCAACAATAGACCCAGATGAAGGCATAATTTCACCAACTCATGTCAGCCAAACACAATATGAAAATGACTTGGATAATGGCATGAGCTTACCAACACAAATTGACCCACCAGATTGGGTTCAAGAAAGAGCAAAAGAGTTAGGAGTACAGATTGATTTCCAAGGTGAAGAAACCTCATTATCCATGCCTTCTCCACCTCCACAGCCACGGTCTGAAGTGATTCATTATTATGCAGATACATCAGAGTGGGATACTACAAATCCGGAACCTAATGGAGTTGAAGACGATCAAGGTGGATACAACGAAGGTTCACAAATGAAATCTAAAGCTTTTGCAACAAATGAAGAGGTTCTATGTAGTCAAGGCTCCTTAAAAAAGTTCCTAAAGCTACCTATTGAAAGGGTTAGAAAGAGGTCCACTGCTTCTAATGATAATACACTCAGATTGGGCAGGCAATCTCAAATACTTACTGCAACTGATTACATAATATTGCAGGAGCAGCAAGAAGCAAGGAAAGCTGAACTTGAATAGCAGAAAGCAAGGAAGAAACAACAGATGGAGGCAAAGAAAATTAATCAAATTGAACAAAGAAAAAGGAATGAAGAGAAGAAAATTGAAAGGCAACTAATGAAACAGAAGAGAGAGGAAGAAAGGCTACATAAGCAAAATGAGAGGGAGTTGAAAAGGAAACAAAGGCAGCTAGGTAAGAATACGAATTCAACACATCCTTCAACCAGTTTAGGGGAGAGGAGTACTCCATCAACCCCCCTCCCTGAGCATCATCAAACTCTAAGAGATATGTACCAAATTTTAACCCCTGCATATGCTGCTCTTACTAACTTCCAAGTTAGTTTAGATAAGAATCCAACACTAGATGCAAGCAGAGCAGGTCAACAGAGTACTCCAACAACCCCCCTACCTGAACATCATCAGACCTTGAGAGATATGTACAACATTTTGACCCCTGCCTATGCTGCCCTTAACAACTTCCAAACATCTACTAGCCATAGCCCCCCTCATTCCCCTGTAAAACAATTTCAATTTTCTGGCCTTTTAGAAGAGCATATGTTTGGTCATTTTGCTCCTATTACACCTCATGTTGACTTAGTTAATCCAAAAAACATTACAACAGATAGTCCTGTGGAGGAGCCGGAACCATTCCCTGGCTTTATGGTGAACTAGTCAATTCTACAATGGCTTTATGGTGAACTAGTCAATTTTGCAATGCCTATTTTGCATATCTTATGTTCGATTTGGCAAAACTTGTATTTTGCAAAAGCTATAATTTTGCAAACAATGTAACTTTTTTTTGCAAACCATGCCTGCTTTGCAATATCCACAGGCTGGTCATTTTGGCATGTTATTTTGTAGATGATGTAACCTTTTTTGTAGACCATGCCTATTACTTTGCAATATCTACAGGGTGGTCAATTTGGAATGTCATAATTTTCTAGATGATGTAACCTGTTTTTGCAGACCAAGGCTACTTTGCAATATGTACAGGCTGGTAATTTTGTAATGCATTAAAATTCCATATACTGTATAACCTTTTTTCCAAACCATAACTACTTTGCAATGACTACAAGTTTCATCATTTTGTATTTTTTCAATTTTGTAGACAATGTAACATTTTCTGCAGACCATGCAATGTCTATCATTTGAGTCAATTTTGTTCAAATTTCCAGTTTAAGCTGATTAAGTCTATCCCAAAAACAAAATCTGGTAAATTTTTCAAAACCTACCATGAGATGTTTAGAGCAGAAAACTTATGTGGAACTGTGAATTACCAGGTAAAGCGAGCAGCAAAGAAGTAATGATCTTGTACTTCCCATATTGATTTGTAAGCACTAAGATTTGTGAGCAGAAAAGTGCATCTAGTTTTACATTTGGCACTAAGATTTGTTGACTTTCCATTTGTTCATTTCCCATATTGAAAATATACCGTCCGTCTTGTTAGCACTTTTCAGAATAGGGTTTACCTTCATCCTTATTTATAAGATAGAGAACTTTCTTGAAGTTTTGAGAATTACCCTAGAAATTAGTCATACCGATTCTCTCTTGTACACCAGATTTTTATAAAACATCTAAATTAATTATGGGCAGCCTGTTTCTGTGTAAATATTTTCTACCCAGTATTAAACATCTAAATTAAATATGGGCAGCTTGTTTCTGTGCAAAGATTTTCTACCCAGTTTTTTTTTTTTTTTCAGCATAACACAATATCACAGGAGGACGATAAATTCAAGAAAAACCCTAAATGAAAATAACAAAAAAAAGGTAAAATGCCTCTCTAGAACTATATTATTCAGATGGATAGTTGAAATTTCTACAGATGCAAGCCAAAAAAATTGCAGAGTACACAAAAAATAACAAATTTCCATGAGCTAAAAATTGAAGCCGATACACAGAAAGATCAAACAGAAATTTGAGCAACAAAAAACAACGGTTCATAGCCTCAGTAAGGTCATAGAAGACCTTACCAACTCCATAGATCCAAACTCCAACAGGTAAGCACAAATGAATTGTTGGATGTCGTCAATCAAAGACCCATCCAGAAGATGAATCGTGCCCTGCACAACCCAAAATATAGTGAGAGAACAGAACAAAAAAAAGCTAAATAATGCGATTAAAAACCACACAATCCTTACTTCTGGACACGTTCCTTCCATGGTTGCAGCTATAATCTTGCAAGGTGCCACGAAGCGCTGTGGAGACAACACGGAGGACTGGTGGAGGTTGAAGCATCTGGCGGTGGCAACAATGAAACACCCGTGTTTTAGGATATTAGGGTGTGAGTTATGGTATAGAAAAGTTAGGGTTACGTTTCTTTTATTCATTCATTGATCAGTTTACTATTAATTTCTAAACGCAAAATATACAAATAAACATATAATATATTATAGTTGTAAGGTAATTAATAAATAGAAGTAGTTTATTTGTATTTAGTTATTAATACTAGGATGTGTATTTTATAATTACTTTTTATTCATATTAGAGTGTATAGGTAATTTATTTCCATGAGAAATTGTTCAACTATTGGTGCAAGTGTGTTCGAAGATCGGGGGTGGTAATTCACTACGATGGGTAAGGGGTTAGAAAAATGGTGTTTTGGATACTTTTTACGGTTACACATAGTAAAGATATCAAAAATGCTCACAACTACTTGAAACCTTAGTTATAAGTAGTCGACTAGTCGAAAAAGATTGTATTAAATTTTAAGAGTCATCCGACATCGGGAAGTTAGATTTTGAGAGACACGAAGTTAGGGTGCACGACTATTGGGTCATTTCCCCTATATACCAGAATAAAAATACGTGTCCAAAAGACCAGAACAAACGTCGAATGTATTTTGGGCAACGTGCTCAGATTTACCCCTCTGCGAAACATGCATGAACCCACGTCTCGGTAATGGTTATGCTGCTGTGAAATAGATAAGTCTGGTAGATCCGCCGTGCATTGCAGCGGCTTCGTTTTCAGAATTTAGGAATACCCAAGAAAAATGAGGTTACAAGGAAGCTGCCATTGCGGGGCCGTTAGATTTGCATGCGAGTCCAAGCATCCAGTGCCTTACCAGGTATCTTTGCTGCTGTCATTTTTCTTTTCTGAATTTTCATTTCTTTATAATGGAGTCGATTCCTTTCAACGCAGTTATGCTACTGCGGAGTATGCAGAAAGACCGCAGGGTGCGGAGGTTACGCCATTAATCTGGCAAGCGAAGCGAGCACGTTAACTGTGAGCGGAGAAGAAAACATTACTGTATATCAGGCCGCCATTCAAAATCCAGAGGATTCCTCTGCTCAGGTGGGATTTTCGTTTGCGATTGATTTGTAAGGTATAAAATGATTCATGACTGAGATTGTATTTATAGGTGAGCAGCGCGAGGAGAAGGTTCTGCAAAAAGTGTGGATCAGGGCTATGGGTGGACGATCCGCGATGGGTTCATCTCATCCACCCTTTCGCCTCTGCCATTGATACAGATCTGCCACTTCCTCCCACTAAAACACACATCATGATTGATTTTAAGCCCTCGTGGGTGCAGCTCCATGAAAGCGCCGCTGGAACAGACAAGAAATTTAGCAGATACCCAGAGGAATCCATTGCAGACTGGCACAGCCGCCTTGGCCTTCAATTCTAAAATCGTGGCATTTAGCGTCAATTTCAGGGGGAAAACAGAACAAAAACTCTTCCCTGTACAAATTTTAGTAGTCTTTTGATGATATGTGCGGACAATGAATCTCTGTGATTGATATTCAAGTTTCTTTGATATGTAATTTTGAAAATATATCGGCTATTGTTTAATAGACTTTGCTATATTTTTTATTCATAGTTTGATAATTATTTAAATTAAATATAAAAAATTATGCAACTATTGGCCTCAGAAAAAGTTGACTATGGCTAGAGTCTCATGAAAGAGGGCTAGCCAATTTTTGAGGTGGTGTTCGGTAAAATCAGATTTTTAGGTGGTGTTCCGTAAAATCAGAAGAATTTAGGATCCAAGTGGAGGAAAAATAATTACTTTAATGACATAGGTTCAATAGGTTTAATAACAAGGAAGGATTGTTAGGTAAAATTTTACTGATGATGCACTCTCTCATAATTGAGAAGATCTTAGAGATGTTAAGGGAATTTCAGCACCACCTTCTCTACTTATACTTGAACCTAAAAGTAGCCTATGTAAAGGTATGAACATGAATTTTCTCGTTGAAAGAAACACAACATTAGTGACCTTACTATTAAAAATAGTATTATTTTTAGATTTCCAAAGTTAAAGTTAAGCATAATAGAACATCTAAAACATTAAAGTTCAAGAAAGAATCTTTATAGTAGTTCTTTATGAAAAAAATTATGTATCCACTTCCCAGCATCGTGAGCTAAATGCAAGTATAGAGTGGATGTTTTAAGGTCTTTAAGGTTTTTAGAATAGTAGTTCTTTATGAAAAAAATTATGTATCCACTTCCCAGCATCGTGAGCTAAATGCAAGTATAGAGTGGATGCTTTAAGGTCTTTAAGGTTTTTAGAATGTGAAAAGGGACTCAAGGGACTCAATCCCATAGCATGTTGAGCTTACAAAAGGGTAGGAGAAAAAGGATTGAGAATTTTGTAGGGAGTTTTAAGATTATATCTTCTAAATATTATATCAAAATTTTACATATAATCCTTCCATTAAGTTAAAGAAGGTTGAAAACCCATTTTGTGAAGCCTAACAACAAGTACAATTTAATTTGAACCAAAAAGCTTAGTCTTGCAATGGTATTCTAATTGGGTTGATTCTACAATTGATTCTACAAAAAGCTTAGTCTTGCAATGGTATTCTAATTGGGTTGATTCTACAATTGATTCTACAAAAAGCTTAGTCTTGCAATGGTATTCTAATTGTGTTGATTCTACAAATTCAAGCTATAACAATATTAAAAGGTATTTGGTTCAACTCAAGGTGAATAAAAAAGCTTAATCTTGCAATTGTGTTCTAATTGTGTTGATTCAACAATGTTAAAGGTATTTGGTTCAACTCAAGGTGTGATATGTAATAGTATTGCAAGTAATTTAAATGGTTGCAAATTTACCTATAGTAGTTAGATTTACTTGTAGTAGTACTGAGAATGTTTCTTGGGAGTTTGTGTAGCATAAGTTCAAATTACGTTTAGTGTATTTGAGCACTTTCTTTAATTGGAACCACTTATGTTGGGTGATAGCATTTCTTACAACAGTGATATCAATTGATTGATTGGCTAAGATATTATTGGGTGCTAAACAGGTTGGGCAACAAGTGTGACACTTGGCAAGGTGCTTTGATGGGCAGTATGTGGCAAGGTGCTTTGATGGGCAGTATGGGGATGAATCTTAGCATCTTAATTACATTGGTGACTATTTAAAGAAGTCAACATGAATATAGAAGCATCTTAGTGTAGTTGAAAGGACCTTAAAGATTAACCTTTTTAGAAAAAATAGTGCCTTAAGTTTTTTAAGTGTTGTGTGTGCAAACAATGTGCAAATTAAAGTTACCTAAGACTATCTCCAACTAATCTAGTTGCAAATTAAAGTTACCTAAGACTATCTCCAACTAATCTAGTTATAGTTCGTAACCACTTGAGTTGGGTCTAACAACTAAATTAAAAATTGGACAAACTAAGCAAATTGAAAAAATGTATGACTTGGAAACAAACAAGTAGTGAAATTGACCTTATTAAAAATGAAAAAAAATAGTGAATAAGTGGAAATTTGGAAGTGATTAGACTTAAAGGATAAGGCCACTATATGTAAAACAACTTATCCGGTAGGTGGCATTGACCAAAGAGTAAGTACAAAATTGAAACATGTTAGAGATCTTGTTGACAAAGTGTCTTAACTTCTTAGAAGTGCTCACCTATCAGTGAACAATAGAAAGCATGTAATTGACTATAAATTTAGGAGGCTTGGTAAACAAATATTGACAAGAGTAGAATAGGTTTCATAAGCTAACAAAGCTTTTTAATAGTTATTTAGAATTACATTAATTCGTCATGGCTATTTTATGGTGCTAAAAGTATAGATTATTCATTCTTGTAGATGGAACAAGGTTTGCATAAACCTATATGCAAGAGCTTAAAGAAGCCATATGTGGAGTACAACATTTGTATCTTATTCTTGTGTAGTGGAATTTCATTGAGATCTCATTGTCTATGATTTTAGATAATCATAGAAGCTCTTGCAAGAGTTGTATGATGGATCATTGGAGTAAATGAAACTATGAACTCAATTCATGTAAGAGTGGAGTTTGTATTAGCTAGGTTTAAGCCTTGTAGTATTGGTTTTCAAATGAAAATTTATTGTAGGTCATACCATTCCTATGGTGATGTACATAGAGGTAGTATATAACCCATAGATGCAATATGAAATCCCTCTACATTTGTGTATGAGTAGCCTAAAGAGTAGACTTGCTCGCCCTTTTTCTATTTTTTCCTTGAGGGGGTTTCTTCATATATCTTGTGTTGTAATTATGTGTGTACAAATTGCTTGATTTTTGCATCTGGGTAGTATTATATGCATTTATTTAGGTTATATGTGCATTTTTTGTTTTTTTTCATCTTCAGATATTTGGTAGAGTGCTCCTCAATTAAATCCATTTGTTGATGTGCTAGAGTGCAACATAGCCACCTCAACTTATGGATCAAGTCCCTTTGGGGAAGGTGGTATAAAAGTAAGTCCTATTGTTCTTGAGTTTACTAGAATCTTATAGTGTGCAATGGATTTTTTATTAGTTTCAAAGTGCAATGTTTGAGAGCGAGTGAAGCATACACAAGGCTCAAAGACCCAAATCAAGAGCAAAAATTCAAAGCAAGTCAAATTAGAAATCTATATTTTTTGTCAAAATGCTAGTCATAGGGTCATCCTTGAGAAGAGACTAAATATCTAATGGTATGGATGCCTTTGTGATATATCCAAAGGGATTTGATTCTAGTTGTTTCCCTAATGGAAAATCTATTGATAATTGGAGACCACCAAATATTATGGTTGTGGAAAGAGATCAGTTTTGAATCTATCTTCAATTCATTTGAGGAAGGGTTTAACTACCTCAAAGATTTTCCAATTTCTCTGAATTAGAAAAGAATATTTAATATTGACAAGGGCACTTGTGATAAGAAGATTGTGTAATTTGATTCCTTGAAAAACGTTTTCCTATAAGGTAAACTAGAGGTAATATAATGTCTTAGAAGAATCTTCCAAGAATTTGAGTCATCAATTACCTAAGCTACCCACTTTGCACAACACATAATTCTTTTTCCATACACCTTATTAATGCTCATATTGGGCTTATTTTAGGGTAAAAAAATAAATGTCCCAAACCTATTTGTGGAACCCTTAGTCTAGTTGGCATTGTCACAATGGAAGTATCACAAGAGTTTGGTAATCAAGTCATAAGTAGATACATAAGGGACCAACAAATAGTATTAAATGTGTACAATTGCTAACACTTTGGTGCAAATCTAGAACTTTTTGACCAAATAAAGAGTCATTTTAATTGTCAAAGATATCTTCTTTTCAACTTTTTTATAAAATTAGGTTACATAGGTGTTTGGTGATATTATCATAAGTATATTTATAAGATAACCAACAAGAAAAATAGTAAATATGGGTAACTACTAATGCTTTAGCAAATATAGAATTCAATAGCTAACAAAAGAGGATTAGTAATCCAAAAATATACTCTTTTCAACACTTTACATAAAATAATTCCACAAGGTAGATGACAATCAATCTTGCCAAGAAACTTAATTATCTCTTCTTTATAAATCCACTTCCATGTAAATTCCTTAAGTTAATTTGGTTGTAACAAAGGGATAGATCCAAAAGAATTAAGTTTTATTTTATTAAATTCTCAACCAATATTTCATACAAAAGGTATCAAGGAAAGTCAAAGATTCTTTGAAAGATGCTTAATTTTATAGAAGTGTAAGGAAAAATATTTTTAAAGTTTCCATTAATGAGTTGATGTGATGTGGAAGAGATAGAAATATATTTCATCAATCATTGTAAAGTATTATAGGCAAGAGTAGCCAAAATACTATGTAGTTGACACATATAGTGAAGGAGCAAGACAACAACCTAATTAGGTGGATTTGAAAATTTCAAAGCTAGATCTCAAGATATAATGTTGATGGAGAGGAAATTTATAGAATTAGTAAAAAGGTTTACACAAAAAAAGGAAAAAAATCTCATATCTAATAACTTTAAGTGCATGTCCAAGATAAAAGGCCACTGAATGCAATCATAGGATTTATTAAACTCAATCTTGAGGGAAAGAATGCTTTTTTGAGATGCTTTGGTCTATTCCATTCCTTCACAAATAGTAATAAGATTTAGGTATTGTATGAGACATTGAGCAAGGTGATAGACCTCTAGCTAGTGATAATCTTTATGTCTCTAGTTATGGAATATACTTGATATTCCCCTAGTTGATAGTACTCCCCAAGGATTTATGCAAGAAATTATTGTTGAATGTGCAATAGATCTAGACTAATGAAATCTAATGTAGCTTTGAAGAATAGGAAACTGTGATGCCAAATTATAATTGTAATTTCTAATTTTTGCATCTCCAACTTTCTTTCAATATGTACTTGGATGCCCAGGGTGAGTTGTGGGATTTTATTTGTATTACTATTCTCAAGGACACTTGGAGTATTTTTGTAAGGGAATAAAATAAGGGAGTAATAATTAGTAGGTCAACAACCAAAGTTATAATTTTCATTCTTTAATGCAAATTTACTTCCTCTTTCCTGGTGCTAGTGAGTTACTTTGTGTATGGTGGAGAATCTTGTTATAATGGGTGGGGTCTACTTGAGAAAGTGGCTTTATATTGTAGCATTATTCTTCAAAGTGGTGCCTACCAAGATTTATAGATTCAAATATACCTTGGTGGTTATCTATATTGAGTGCTTTAATAATTACATAATGAGGGCATTGTTTTGTTACTTGGATCTTGGTTTTGGTGGCACCAAGTTTTGGGAAATCATTTTTTTTTGCCTTTCCCATATCTCTATATTTTAAAGGTATTAAAAAGATGTATGATGATGTATTACATGTTGCATATAGATACCTTACTAGAATATTGTTAGATCATAAAGTTAGAGTAGATTATATTGATGTAACACTTTCATTGTGAATAATACAAACTTTGAGTCCTTTTGGTGATGGAGTTTTTCAATATAGGTTTTCTCTATGTATTCTCTATGTACAATGAATTTGATGGTTATTTTTTAATTTTAATGTGATATTGTAAGTATTTCTTCATGTTAAATTTAGGTTTTGTTGGTTAACCATATATTTATATATTATCAATAATCATATTTGAGCACTTTATCCATATACTTTATTGTAATTATTCACCAATTTTTCAATATTTGGGATCAAAGTTTATGATTTTGATTAGAGAGGGACATATTTTTGGAAGTGATGTGATGTTTTTTATTTTATTGGAAGTATTTACTCTAGTGGATTTTGTAAATCCAGATGTGGGTGAAACCATGGCTAGCATATCTCAGTAAAAAAAATTTAGAAATTTAATTGTTCTAGGTATGAGTGAACTGGAAGTTGAAAATGGAGGATTTTTTTTGGGAGAAATGGATCAATAGATATCTATGTATAAAAGGAGAATATTTCTAAAATTTACAATTTTGATTAACTAAAGATGGATAAGAAGGTATGAGAGATAATATAGTTGTGTCTTTCAAAAAAAATTATCTCTTCAATGTCTCAAAGGAGAGTATTGTATATTGATTATGAAAGAGAAAAGGTGATATAGATCAAAATAATAGTCTAACTAATAATTTTACCTCATAAAAGGTTACATTCTCTGAAAATAAAAGATGGAAACTCTATTGTTTTTTATTAGATTAGTAGGGGAAGGGCCTTGATCCCATGGAAACTCTATTGTTAAGCATCTAAATGCTTTTAATTTCATAATGTGTTTTCTTGCTTCAATACATTTTAAAATTGATAAAGAGGATACATGTAGTTTATTGATTTTCTCTTTGCCTAAATCTCAAGAGAATTTAACTTTTGCAATTAGTGGTGATTTTCTAGAGCCAGATATGGATACCCCTTGGCTAATTTTATTAGTGAGGAGATGAGAAGAAAGTTCATGGATGATGTTTTAAAAGATGCCTTGTATATTAAGATATGGTCTAAGGATAAAAGTGGTCAAAAGAGGAATGAAAAAAAAGAAAAAGATAGATCCAAATCTAAAGGATGGTCCAAAACCCCTAGGAAGAGTGGAAAAAAGTGTTGGAATTGTGAGTGGGGACACATGAAGATGGAATGCATAAATAATAATATTTTTTTGATAATTCATTCACTATGAAATCCTTTGACGGTAATGATAATGATGCTTTAATTATCTCTATTAATGTTGCTAGTGATGAGTGTTGGCTCATCAATCCAAATTTATCCTTGTATATGAATCCCCACATGGACTGGTTCTTTTCTCATAAATATTATTATGGAGGAGGTTTTCCTTGGTGAGAATAGTTTATATTAGATTGTTGGTTGTGAGAAGGTACAATTGTGTTTCGCTAATGATAGAGTGAAAAATCTCAAAAATGTTTTGCATGTTCTAGAATTTGTGAGAAATATTCATTTTGTATTCAAGTTGAATTATTTTAATTGCACGTGGCATTTGATATATTATGTTGTATATAGGCTAGAGAAAATTTGGTGGTAGTGAGGGCTCATGGTGTGGAACTTTGTTTAAGCTTGAAGCTTCTACAATTTGTAATTCTACCAATGTAATTGGTACTTTTAAAAATACACATATATTGTGGCACCAATGTTTGATTCAAATTGGTAAAAAAAGGTCTTCAAACAATTATTTATAAAAGATGTTTGATGTATTTTTTATTATTCTTACGAGTTTGATTTATGTGAGAACTTTGTGTTTGAAAAGTAGAATAGAGTTTTTTTTCCTATGAAAAGTACTAGAGAACGTTTTTTGAGAAGTTATTCTCTTGAATGGTTTAGTCTAGTTGTTGTTAGCTCTATTTCTAAGTCATGATATTATATTCCATTTATGGATGATTACCCAAGATACACCTCAATTTATTTTCTTTTATATAAATTTAAATTTGTCTCTAAGTTTAAGGATTTTACTTGGCATTTGTTGAAATATGATAATGGATATGAATATATTTAGTGATTTCTATAGACATATAGGTATTGTGTGGAAAAATAGTACTACTTATATACTAAAACCAAATGAGGTTGTAGAGAGAATAAACTAAATATTAGTGGAAGAGATAGAAGTATGATGAGTGGTAACTGTTGGATCAATACTTTCATATTAAGGTTATGATTACTTCTTAGTAGTTGATTAATAAATTTCATTGTTTATATCAACTACCTAATTAATAGATCTTATTATTTATATATTGATGATAGAAGCCTTATGAGGCTTGGATGGGTGAGAAAAATTTATCTCGCATTTAAGGGTAATTGGTCATGAGGCTTTCATTCATGTTCCCAAACAAAAGTAATCTAAGTTAGATCTCAAAATTTATAAATATATATTTGTTAGATATGTTGAGAATGCTAGGGGTTACAAGATTTGAAATCTTCTAACCTTGAAAATGATGTATTCTTAGGATTTATTTTTCAATGAGATAAGAGTATTTTTTATCTAGGACAACCAAATGAAAAATAAAGGGAAAAGTGCATTTAGAAACTAAGGTCAAGAAGTGAGAAGATACACATTTTGAGGAAAAGAATGATGGATTTGAGCATGGAGAGGATGAAAATGATTTCAGCGAGATTTCTTAGTAGGTTGAGTATGTGAAGAACAATTATAGAGATTTGTGAGACGAGAAGACCTAGTTGATAGATATATCCCACTAGACTTTTGTTATGTATTTATTTTATCTTTTACTATTGATGAGCCTAGATATATTAGGGAGCCTCTCTCTTCAGAGGAATGCCAGTCTTGAAATGAGACCATGTAGAAATAAATGATGGATCTTGAGAAATGTTATAGCTAGGATCTAGTGAGCTTGCTCAAGGGAAGGGAGCCCATTTGTTGCAAGTGAGTGTTTGAAAATAAATTTAGTGAAAATGGTAATTTAAATATTTGTAAGGCTAAACTAGTGGCAAATGGATACTCTTAAAGAGAGGGAGCTGATTTTGGTAAAAATTATCTCCTTTCACTAATTGTCTTATGTTAAATTTTTCTTTGTGTAGCTATTAAACTTGTGATTTTGAAGTAGAGAAAATAGATGTTAAAATTAGGGACCTTGAAGAGGAAATTTGCACGTGACATGACCTAATAGATTTATGGTAAGGAAAAAAAATTACAAGTTAAAATGATTGTTCTATGGTTTGAAACAATCACCTTGAATGTGGTATAGGAATTTCTCCACTTTTACACTAAAGTTAGATTTTGTAAGAAACAAATAATATCACTATGTTTATATTAAGTTTATTAATGATCAATTGTTAATTCTTGTCTTGTATGTTGATGATATGTTATTTATTGGAAGCAAAACTAAATTGATTAGGGATATTTAAACTCAAATTTTTGGTTTGTTTGACATGAAGATTTAGGAGTGAAAAAATCATTGTGGGAATATGAATTAGCAGGGATAAAATTCATAGAAAACTTTGTCTCAATCAAACTAAGTATGCTAACACAAATTTGTAGTACTTTACTATGCAAGATTACAAAGTTGTGAGTATTCCTTTACTTGTAGGTATCAATCTTTCATTATATTGGTATTCTAAGTCAAATGATGACTTAGAGGATATTTATATTGATTTCTAACCTCATCTATATGGAAAATATAGATCAATCCATCGACACATCTCAATGAATATGAATTATCAAATAGATTCATTTGATGCATATCTCAAAGGTGTGGGAGTGGAGGCCCCTAGTAATCCTAAATATAATTTTCCAAACATGTGCATTTAGTGCATGTATTGAAGGTGTGGGAGTAGAGTCCCCTACTAATCCTAAATAATTAAATATGGCTGGTTGAGTCCACTATATTGAATATGTGCCTTATGCTAGTGTTGTAGGTAGTTTGATGTATGCAATGGTGTGTACTAGACCAGATATTGCCCAAGAAGTGGGAGTTTTTAGTAGGTTTATGTCTAACCTTAGTAAGGAGCATTGATTTATGTTAAGAGGATATTTATATATTTTCAAGGAGCTTATAATTTTTTTGGGAGGGAGGGGGGGGAAAAAGTATTCAAGAAAATTTATTTGTAGAAATTACAAGAAGATTTCTAGATGACAATCATCATCATAACATACAAAAGAAGGAAGATCCACCAAGGAATCCTACAAAACCAACAAATAATGAACATAGAAAAATACAAGGGCCTACCAAGCCCCATCCAACCCCAACTCAACCATCTAACCACACACTCTTTGATCATCATGGATAACCTTAAGGACCTATTATAATTTATATGATAAGAGCAACCTAAATCAATGAGCCAAGCATCGTCGCTAATAATATTAGTGCAAATCATCATTAAAAGATTTCTTTGTGAAGTAAATTATAGATTTTTTCTTATTTTCACTTGCATTCTTCATGTGTCCTCTCTTCCCATAGTTCCAACACTTTACTCTACTCTTCCCTAGGATCTTTTACCATCCTTTTGATTTGAATATATCTTTCTTTGTATCACTCTTAGACCCTCCTTTTACCTTGGGCCTTCCACAAACATGCATGGAATCTTTTGAACCATCATTCATGGATTTTATTCTCATCTCCTCTTAAAGAAAAATAGCAATGAGATTTCCATTTTTGGCTCTACACCACTACCACTAATAGCAACAATTAGATTTTCTCATTATTCAGGTGAAACAAAGTAATAAAATGTATTTATCTTCTTTTTACATCTTAAGATATATTAAAACAAGCTAATTCAAAATCTAATTAAAACCATTTAAATGATCTACAATTGAATCGCCATCTTAAATTTTCAAAGAATAAAACCTTATTTTGCAATACAGATTATTTGTTTGAATTTTAGTTTGACAAATATCACTTATCCTCTTCCATAGCTTGTATGCAATGGTCTCCTCAGAGACATTCAAGAGAACAATATCCACACGGTACAATCAAATGGCTCTCCATGCCTTTGTTTCCAAATTTAACCAATCTTCATCAAAAAAATTGGATAACTTTATTTTATTTGCAACTGGCACCCACTAATTTATTTCTTTAAGATCTTCTATCTTTTGTTTTCACATATTGTATCTAGTATCATGTAATTTCTTAATATCTATATAAGAGGTAGAGGCCATCATTTACAATCCCTCAAAAATCTACAAAACCACAAAATATGAGTCTCCCCTTGTAGCCAAATAACCTTCAACACTTAACAAATAGTTGCCCCCCTCTATATAAAGTTGTTAACTATAATTCCAAAAATATTGATAAACAGGGTGAAACTACTATAACAAAATCTTCCTTAAAGTGTTAAATCTAAAATAAGTTTATTTCTACAAGATTACAATAAAAGAATATTATGTAGATGTGTAAATCAACAATAACAATAAAATCAACAAACTATATAGACACATGGTTTACATGAAGAAACCATTTTAGGAAAAATCTCTAGTAGAGAAAAAAGACATGTATGCATTAATAGTCAATGTACATGATATAATATCGATACACTAACACTCTACACTGACAATATTTTAGCAATGCTTGTATACCTGTAAATAATGATATGAGACCACTATCTCATAGCCCTAATAACTAGATAAGAAGAGAGGCCAAAACCACAAATGGTTTTTTAAAATCAATGGATACCCAAGCCATGGTATCATGCAAAAACTCCATGCCCACCCTGGAGAGCATCTTGCAAGAATAGTAAATACATCAATTACTTCACAAGGGTGTCACATGGGCTCAATTGATGAGTCTCCAAATAGAAAACATAACTACAAATGCCTATTTAACCAATAACTCCCTAACAACTCACATCCTCAAGTCTAGCTCTCCATTTTGGATTCCATTAACTCATGTGGGCCCCATTCATCATTACCATAGTCTCCACTTTTTCCTCTAATGCCTAGGAATGTGAAGATGTCATAAACGAATTCAAAATCAATTGTAACCACCATCATAGTACTCCACCTCCTTCATGAATGCATATGACAACTAATGATGGAAACACATAAAATATACATAGGATTACAAGATAAATGGCATCTTAGTCCTAACACTAGGTGAAGACCGCTCAAGGAACCTTGATCCTATTAATGTTTAAAGAGTTGCATGATAATAATATAATTCTCACTATTCTATTTCATTCTCGTTCAACACATATTCCACATTTATATGGGAGTTTAATCTCCTACACTATAGGAACCACTCCCTAATAATATGAGTTGTTCTAACAACTCATATACTTACAATCTCTCATAAAACTAATAGTATTATATTACCCTATATATGTGATATTCTAATACTAACAAACCTATCACAAATAACAAACCCATGTGAACATTAACTCCTAACACCATCCCCCCCCTTCCCTTTAATGTGAACATGGAGAGAAAGTACATCATATGAACTAAAAATAGAATCGTATGCATATGCATACTTTTAAGTCTACATATTGTTCTCTATAACTTGTTGCATATGATCACCTACATATGAGAACTTATCCCGCTTTCACTTCCAATGAATTTATCGCCAATTGACCATACTTCCAAGAATTCTAGTAGTTAGAGGATCTCTATAGTTGGTTGCTCTCCTATACAATTGTTTACAACATCAAATATGTCTCCTCCTTACAAACTTAATAAAGGAATGTTTACAATGTTCTTAATTATAGCCACTACCACTCAATCTCTAACAACATAGGAAACTACCACTACCACTAGAAGTTACCCTTGACTTTAACCGATTTGATGCAAAATAGAAAAAGAATATTAGTGTTATATCCCTCCACAATGTGAAATTTCCACTTATTTAAAAATACATAGAAAATGAAAGCACTATAAAACCATTAAAACTTAATAGCTATAATTAGATACTCCTCGACAACTTCCTTCAAATCATCCACATTATACACTAGCTAATTTGAAAATGGACGAAAGGCATTGAAGTTCCCACAACCCGATGATGGTAAGCTTTTCTTGAATCTCCTTGGACGAAACAATTTGTAACATCATCAAAACTCACCCATGAGCACTTGGATTTACCCTCCTCTGCAATAAGGTGTGATGTAGAAAGTTACTGCAACTTGAAACATAACCTTTTTGAAACCCAACTCAAAGTGATATCCTCTTATCGTATAATCCACTAATATGTTGATGCTAGGAGTAATTAAATATGGTTTGTGAATATCTAGAAACACAAGGAATGGCCCCTCGTAGAAAAGGAAGCCACAAGAGGAGCTCTTCTTGCCTTTCCCACCACCGTCAATCTTGTTGGCTTTAGAGTTACTAGTACCATTTATGTACGCTTTGATTTTCTCTCCAACTACAAAACTCACACTAGGTAGATCCCAATCATCAATCCATTCTAGCGCTCCCAGTATCTTTCGTTGATCAAGATGGCTCTAGGAAAATTCGCCATCAGCGATTCACCGTTGGAACTGTCAACAATTCATCATGGGAAAATTCATCGTCATGAAAAATTCACCTGAAGAAAAATTCACCACCAGCAATTCACCGCCACGAAAAATGCATTAAAAAGTTTGCGGTTAATTTTCTATGGCAGTGAATTGCTTGTGGAGAATTTTCTTTGAGGTGAATTTGTTATGACGATGAATTTTCCGACGGTGAATTGTTGGTAGTGACACTACGATAAATTGTTGGTGGTGAATTTTCGAATGATAAATTGCTGATGGTGAATTTACCTGATGCCGACCAAGATGATTGCAGTTACACCAACTTTCACTAGCGTTGAAACTTCATTCACCATGCCATCTGCCTTGTGCAAAGCGACCTATGTGGAATTAATGTAAGGATTAATCAATGCAAGATCACACAACATTATTTTACCTTTCACCATGTTGGGATCGAGACTTGAGCAACAACTCATGGTGCTTTTGTTAGGAGATACATAGAAAAGAGGCAATTGTTGAGTTACTTGAAGAGAGGAACCTTTGTACTTCTCATGATTTCCAAGTCTGATAGCAGCGAGCAATTGCTTGTCCATACTACTGGCCCAAGCCATGATTACCCCAAGGTGTTGTGTTGGTGATAGCGGAGTCAACAAGTCCATTATTGCTATTCGAAAGCGAAACATAGACACCCTTCCACTTCACTTTAAATGTGTCGATGGCATAGGAATCTTGGTAAAATGGCAAGCTTATATCGCTATGGCCTATGATCATTGAAATTATATCCACGCCATCTGCAATAGCCATTTCCATGGTGGCAGCTATGTCGCAGTCATTGGCTTAATTAGCCCAAAGGACCTTGAATGAGCATCTATCTCTCTAATGGACTCATTGTCTTCTTCTCGCCCATCACTTGCTTTTATTTACCCTTCTTCCATTATGGTATTGTGTATATGTAATTTTAGCACCCGGCACTCAAAAGGTGGACAAATAAACACTCTACAAATCACTCACATAACAACAATCTATCTACTGGGGTTGGGGCCCTAGCTCGGTTGGCTAAATCTTTCCTGTTGCAGGAGGTTGGTCACGAGGTCTAGTCCCCCCCACCCCCGTGGTACCGGAGGGCGTGTCGCGCCAGCACCGCCGGTCACGTTAAAAAGTTTACCAGGCGCACTGTAGTTTATATGGGGGCATGCTACCCGATTCCTACAGTCTAAAAAAAAAACAACAATCTATCTACTCTCCTAGACTAATCCTAATCTACATAACATTTAACACTCAAGGCTCTCTCATGTTCTTCATACCAGCTTTTCTCATGTTCCTCATACCAGCTCAAACCAGTTTTGATAGAGAGCTACAAAATAATAATATAATTCTATTACTACTTTATTTCATTCTCATTCAACACATATTATACATTTATATAGGAGTTTAATCTCCTATATTATAGGAACCACTCCCTAATAGTATACTCATTTATCTATAATCTCTCGTACAACTAATAATATTATATTATCTTACATATGTGATATTTTAATACTAACAAATCTATCACAAATAACAAACGCATGTGAGCGTTAACTATTTATAGATCCTAGATCAATGTTCCTAGGATTGCCTTGGTCTCTATTTCTCAAATTCAAATTTAAAATTATGGGTCAAGTTGACTTGATCCTAACTACTAATTACTTGCCAACTCACATGTGAAATATTCAATTTGATTGCTAGAACATTGTGTAAAAAGATAAATTCTTGGGTCTTTAAACATCCATCATCATTGATTTGACCATCACATTATCATTTGCATGAATAAGAACAAATATGTATGTATTTGGATTTTATTTCATGTGTCTTCATTACTCAAACACTATTGAATTGAGGGACAAGGCCTAGTTGCAATCAAGACAAGTCATGAATTCCTTCATTTGATAGCAATTCCTACCTATGCTTTTAAGCACCATCTAGTTTAGGTACATATGGGTGAATAATTTTTTTATGGATATAAAGGCACAACTCAAGGTTGCAATTATAGGATTAGGGCCACACAAAATTTTGGAGCAACCAATATTTAGAACAAGGTTAGTCATGCAATTTTAACCCCTAACAAAATATAAATCAATTTCTAGTTTGGTAGAACTTCAATATCATAGATCTTATAACAAATCACAAAATATGTTATAATAATATATTCCATTATCACACATAAAACCAAGCATACATATGTACATTTTTGTCAATTTAACATTTATTTAGTGGTCTTTAGAATTAACTCTTTATCTAAATTAATTTGTTTAATTACCTGACTATTGCATTTATGATCCTATTCCTCTAAAGCAATAAAAGAATACATTGCTAAAGAGAGTAGGTAAGAATTTTTGCACTATTATAATGGACAAAATCTTTCTTGGATATTTATCTAGGTTCATTAAATAATTAGAGTAATTAACTAAGTAATTTAGATAGAAAAAGTGTTTTGACTAGAATAATAAATATATAATTGATTATAAAAATTAAATGAATTAAATGTGATATTTAATTCAAGTTTCAATAATGGAATATTGTGTAAATGTTATCGAAAGTGATTTGCTAATGTGTTGGAATTGTAGGGTTTGATCATACAAATGTCTTATAATCTATATTTAACTATGCTTTAATAATTTGTTTTAGATTTATGTCTACAAACTTGATTTCCACATTTGAGGGTGTGAACTAGTGTAGGGACAAGTACTTTGTATCTATGTAAATGACTACCCAATATATGATAACTAGAATTCACTTGCCTTTGTGTATGTGCGTTGAATTTGAAAAAACAATGTTCACAAGCAATACTTTGGGGATGAGGGTTATGTTCTACTCAATCAAGCCCCTAGGAGAACCAATTCAATAGCTTTGAAGCAATGATCAAAGATAGCAAACAAGCATGTAAGAATGACTAAGACATGATGCATGTTGATGTATGCTCTAATAATGTTACTATAGATGTGTCATGAATGCTCTAATAATGTTATTATAGATGTATCATGCATGCTCTCTAATGTTTTCCCATTATCTTTTGATTAGATTATAAATGAATGATGAATGTCTTTAAATGTACAACACTTACTATAAAGTTCAACATATGTACAAAGAAGGGAACTACTCTGCGGATATCACTGCTAATGAGGCTCTTGAGTGTAATACTTGGACTCATTAGGAGTATGGTGTGTTTCCTAGGGTAATAAAAGATAGTCTTAAAAGAAAAAATTGAAAATGCTTATTTTTTATAAGTATTGGATAAGGGGTCCAAGTTGTGTGATAGTTAGATTTAGTGATAGGATGGACATAAATGTTAACAATTACAAGGTTGGTATGTTTCAAATTATGGAAAGTGATAAGGAGATTTTCATCAGGGAGAAAATTAATGAGTCCATCAGTTCTAAGTAACCCGTGTATCACATTTTTATTTGCAATAACAAAGCTTGGGTCATTTCAAATGTTATTAACATGTCATACGTCTCTTCCCACCGCATTTTTGAGGCTCAACTTGATCATGATAATCTGGCAACATTTATTATGGTGATGATTAATCATTCCAATTTTGTCCTTGGGCTCGTGTTTCTAGTTCATCTCATCTGGCATATTTTTTTAAGTAACTTAAACGACTTTCTTCTTTTCACTTTCTTCATTTGTTCTCTCTGTAAGTTTGGCATAAGTGTTGGAATAGCTATTGTTAAATTTGGGGTGGTATGAAGAAGGGAATTAACCAAAAGGAAGGTCAAAAAAAATTGCATGCTTCTAAAATGGGAGGGCCGAGGAAGAGAACTGAACACCCCAATTGTGTCATCTTCAAACAAAATTCTGATCTCTGGATAATGTTTCGAGGAGCTGGTATAACTTCTTTCTTTGAAGCAACGAGGGCTTACAATGAGAGTTTGACTACTAAGTTCACCAACTCATGGAAAAAAGGTCACATTTCTATTAGCGTAGTGAAATTTGAAGTGACAACTCAACTAATAGCTATAGCTATTGGTCTAGCTAATGAAGGGAGAAAGGTGGCGAAGAAAAGTGGTGTTGATTATCAAAAGTTTGTGGAGAAATTCTTGCATGAAGGTGAGGTGCTAACAAGGTTCCAAAATGGGTATGCTCGCCTCAACCTCCCTTCGTTGTTTTCCCTGGTTAGTATGTTTGTGATGCATTGCTTCGCTTTACAAGGTAGGTACATGACTATTCATGCCTACCATTTTCCCATTTTGAATCATATTCATCATAATGATAGGATAAATCTATCATTTTACTTGCTTTCTTCCTTGCAACAAAACATTGAGAATGGGGCCTTGCCTCCTTTGCACCAAGGCCTAATGCTAGCTCTATATAATTTTTCCCTTACAAATAACCCCCATGGCAACTTGTTGATTATTAGGCAAGATAATCCTCCTCGTAATGATGACGAGGAGGCTAATTTACCCCAAGCTGTTGTGCATCCAAATCCTGTGGCTCCTCGTATTGAACCTCAAGAGGGTAGCCCCTTGAATGTTTCTCCCTTGGCTACCCCCAGTTCCAAATCCTCCGCCTCTAAATCTAGGATTGCCTCTGTTGAAAATTCTCTTGAGCTGGAATTGCTCAAAGCCACCCCAAAGAAAAGGAAACATTCCCTACTGCTTCTGAAACCCCCCAAAGTTAAGAATTTGAAAAAATACCAGCAAAACCCGAAGCAAGGTAATGCCATTACCATTACTGGAGACCTTGAAGGTCTTCAAAAGGAGGAAATGGATGAAGGGAAGGTGGGCATGTTGCATGGTGGCCGAAGATCGGTGAGATTGGCTAAGGTTGCTTCCTTTGATAAAAAAGCTAAAGGTAAAAAGAAAGAAATTGAGGAAGAGGAACAACTGATTGTGGAAGAATTTGAACCCCAAATGGAAGAGGAAAGTGAAAGCAAGGATTGTGATGACTGTGACTACGAGATGGATGAAGAAGAACTGGAGGAGGAGGAGGATAATGGTAAGGAGGAAGAAGAAGTAGGTGGGGAGGAGGATATGGAGGTTGTTGAGAAGAAGGTCAAGGAAGAGGAGGACAATGCCCCTAATGCTACCCTTTCTAGTGATACTAACATTCAATTTTTGAAAAGCGGAGTCACTTTTTTGCAAGTTCAGGTCGAGGACATGGAAAAGGATATCATCACTTTGATGAAGGTCACTAATGGGTTGATGTATCATGCCATGGTCGAAGTGGTGTCTGGTCAAATAAAGATCAAAAAGTAGTTAAAGAAGGTTGGAAAGCATGAAGACACAAAGGACCTGGCATATGAAGCTACCCCTGACTGGAGAGAATTTATCTCTCAAATTGGAGACAACTAGAAGTTGATTGCAAATGTCAAATAATGGCTTTGTTTTGTTGCTCTATTTTTTTATCTGGTTTGATGGCTATTCTAAAACTCGGGTTTCTTCGAATGATAGTATCGTACTATTATTTTATGCTTGCTATGCTTTGGTTTAGGACTTGTTGGTTTATGGTTAATCTCTTATCTAACCTGCTTGCCATGTTTTGGGTTAGTCTGTGGTATGCTTATGTTTTTTATTATACTTATAATGATCGTATGGATACAAATATTGGTAAACTAGCCTGCAAGCCCCATATGGTTACTTAACAGTTTATAGTCTGGTTGTTTTGTTGGGTGTGGTTGGTGTTGTTTTCCAGCCTGTCTCGTTTTTTGCTACTTTAGCTCTTTTTGTTTCTACGGGATCAAGACCCTTTCCCTGCTTATATAATAAATTAAAAAAATAACACAGATCAACATAAATATGTGCTAAATTGATACATAATGGTTATTTCAAGATTTAAATCCATGATCACATAATTAAAAATTTGAAATTTAATTTAATGACTATAAAAATAACCTCAATCAATTTCACATCAATTTCACACCTGTAAACTTAATTTAGATAATTAAAATCTATTGAAAATAATAGAGTCAAATCCAAGTGAGCTACCTCCCTCTACTTTTTTATTTGAATTGTTGTTTCTAAACTTATTATTACATAAAAAGACATTCTAATGAAAAACCGAGTGACATTCTAATGAAAATCTGAAAACAAAGTATTACTTTTAAACTTATTATTACATAAAAAGACATTCTAATGAAAAACCGAGTGACATTCTAATGAAAATCTGAAAACAAAGTATTACTTTTAAACTTATTATTACATAAAAAATATTCTAATGAAAATCCCCGAAGAAAGGGCATATGGGTGTGCTATTTTCCCCTTTACAACTATATATCAGAATAATAATTAGAATCTATTGAAACTAATAGAGTCAAATCCAAGTGAGCTACCTCCCTCTACTTTTCTATTTGAATTGTTGTTTCTAAACTTATTATTACATAAAAGAAATTCTAATGAAAAACTGAATGACATTCTAATGAAAATTGAAAAAAAAATATTACTTTTAAACTTTTATTACATAAAAGATATTCTAATGAAAGGCTCTGAAGAAAGGGCAGGGTGTGCTATTTTCCCCATTACAACTACATACCAAAATAAAAATACGTGTCCAAAAGACGAGAATAAACTATCCTCAGATTCACCCCTCTGCGAAACATGCATGAACCCACGTCACGGTGATGGTTTTTCTGCTGGGAAATAGATAAGTTTGTTACATCCGTCGTGCATTACAACGGCTTTGTTTTCAGAAATTAAGAATACCCAATAAAAATGAGGTTACAAGGAAGTTGCCACTGCGGGGCTGTTGGATTTGCATGCAAGTCCAAGCATCCCGTGCCTTACCAGGTATCTTTGTTGTTGTCATTTTTTCAATTTTGAAATTTCATCTCTTTATAATGGAGTCAATTCCTGTCAACACAATTATGCTACTGCAGAGTATGCAGAAAGACTGCAGGGTGTGGAGGTTACGCCATTAATCTGGCAGGCGAAGCGAGCACGTTAACTGTGAGCGGAGAAGAAAACATTACTGTACATCAGGCTGCCATTCAAAATCCAGAGGATTCCTCTGTTCAGGTGGTATTTTCTTTTGTGGTTGATTTTGGAGGTATAAAATGATTCACGACTGAGATTGTATTTATAGGTGAGCAACGCGAGGAGAAGGTCTGCAAAAAGTGTGGATCAGCGCTATGGGTGGACGATCGGCGATGGAACCACCTCATCCACCCTTTCACCTCTGCCATTGATATAGATTTGCCACTTCCTCTCAGTAAAACACATATCATGATTGATTTTAAGCACTCGTGGGTGCAGCTCAATGAAAGCGTTGTTGAAACAAACAAGAAATTTAGCAAATACCCAGAGGAATCCATTGCCGACTGGCATAGCCGCCTTGGCCTTCATTTTTAAAATCGTGGCATTTAGCACCGATTTCAGGGGGAAAACAGAACAAAAAACTCTTCCCTGTACAAAACTTAGTAGTTATTTGATGATACGTGCGGAAAATGAATCTCTGTAATAGATATTTTTCTTTGAAAGGTTTAGGGAGTTGAAATTATGATTTAGTAGTTTTTTCTATATTTTTTATTCATAGTCTGATAATTATTTAAATTAAATATAAAAATTGACTGTGACTAGAGTCTCATAAAAGAGGGTGTCATGTCCCCTTCTCAGTGACATCTCTCAGACGACAGGATTGGCCTATCATACGACCCTCGTAGGCCGATGGACTGGATAGAGGGTCACTTCGGAGCTTGGCTCAGCTTCAGTCAGCAGGGATTGATCAGTTGTCTTTCGTTCTGGCTCGATCGGAGGATATTTGCAGAATTGCTATTTTTAGCAGTTCTTGGCAGGCAGTGTGGGACCACTGCTATTTTAGCAGGTTGATGGCGACATCAGAAACACTTCAGAGTTCGTCAGCATCAGACGGATTGATCATCGGGTTAGAAACGAGGGAGATATTAATATTTGATCATATTGATTAAATATTAATTAATTAACGTTTATAATATAAAGTTATAATTTAATATTATAACTTAAGTGTTTATTCCTTGAGGGGTGCGCCATCATGAAAAGGGGGCCAGTTGACATTTAAATAATATTTAAATATTCAGTGGGGAAACTATGGAGAATTGAAAATATTAAAATATGAATATTTCATTAAAACCCTATTTTGTAGCAAATCGCACTTTTGAGTGTATTTGAGGATTTTGCATTGGGAAGAGAGCATTATGAGATTATTGAGTTTGAAATTGATCAATTTTTGGTCTGAGCCTGAGACTTAGGGTTTCATGTTCGTTTGCCTTGGGGAACGAGCCATCTCCAACGGAAAGCAATTCAGAGAGTGTGGAATACCACTTGATTTATTGCCACAGAGGTTTTCTCATTCAGAGTAAACTACAGAGCATCAGAGAGAATTCATACCTTCAGTTATTTGCAGTTATTTGTATCCAGATACCATCTATTGCTTTTGGCGCACCATATTCAGAGACTTGACATTGTTGTGAGTGAAGTCCGTACAGCATTTAAGGCAGATCTGACAGGCCGTACTGTACCAGCAGGCCGTACCTCTTGAAGAGCCGTACTCATCAAACTAAAAAGAACGCCTTTGGTTGGGGTTTCTAACTTGCATGAAGGGAGGCGCCTACTATCTGAGAACCAGCAGAGACCATCTTTCAGAGGGAGAAGTTCGTCCTTTATCCCAGCCGTACATTTCTGTACTTTCTGCAACAGCAATACCAGGTTCTTTAAAAATTGTAAATTCATCATTTATTTCATCATATGTATCTGGGAATTTGTGAAATCATTAGAAAGGCATAAATAAAGATACTGGCGTCCATATTGTTGCATTTCCTAAGCCATTTAATTTTTATTGAATTTATTTCCATTTATTATCAAAATCGTACCTTCTCATTATTGCATCAAAAACACAAAAAAATTGCAAAAAGAAACGTCAAAAAAAAATATCAAGCAGCGTAAGGGGGGAAACCTAGGTTCCTACGATGAAGAGAGTATTGTTGAGAACAACAATCCATTATCTTCACATGATTTGGTTAATAATAAGGTGATAGATAATTTCTATGAGGGTGTGCCATGTTTTGTGAGTAGTAATCATCCAGGGCCTTTTGATAATGAAAGCATAAGTGGATTCAAGGATGAAGTCTTCACAAGGGAAGGGTGGACTCAAGAAGATTTCTTCATCGTTGGCTTCAAGGTGTCAATAAAACAAGTCTTCGTAGCTGCTGGTCACTCCATTGCAGCAGCAAAGAGTGAAGTTTCTAGACTTATTACTCATGAAGTTTGGGAGAAAGATGGACCAAAACAGATTATTTACTTTCTTGACAATCCGTCTCTTGAGTTGAGTGATGTTTTGGCTCATCCTAGTCCTTTGAGGGAATGGGAATTGAGGACAACATTTATTCTGTGCTCCATTGACGTTGATGTTTTCATGGATGGGCTACATGGGTTTATCAAGGAAGACACTAACTTCTTGAATTTGCATTTTGCTTTGATTAGCACTTGCAAAAGTGTTGTGTACTCTTTCCGGTGCATTGGAGAACATTTTCAGTTGGGTATCCATGTTTGGAATCCTCAGCATGGCTTGATGGAGATTGTTATAAGTAGAAAGAGGAATCTTTGGAAAGACAAGGATTCTATTTTCAGTTTCTTTGATGTTGTTCCCATCCTTACCAGCCATTCGATGGTTCCTTTTTCTCATCAATTGGTGGTTTAAAGAGATAAGGATCCAATTTTTAGAGTCTTTGATGCTGCCCCCATTTTTACCAAACATTTGATGGTTCCTTTGGTTCATCCATTGATGGATTGGAGAGATGGTTTCAACAAAATATGGTTTAATAATGGGTTGGAGTTCTTTGAGGGAATGTTTTCAGCCTTGGGCATGAATAGTTGTCATATTATGAATGCTCATTTCCAAAGTTGCAGTAGCTGTTCAACTCCTTGTATGCTGATTTTCCTAAAATCAAACTTTAATTGGTTTATTTCAGACTACATGGGCAGCTGATACACTCATTTTTTCTCTTCACAATCTCTTTTCAGTGAGGGTTTATAGCCTCTAAAGTGGGAAATGATGTTTCATTGTGATTCGGATCAATTTTGGATGATTTTCAAATTCTTTTCCAGTGAACATCTTTGTTCAATCTCTTGCACTAGTATTTGGGGCAGCGAACCTTTGCTTGATTTGGTTCATGGTGGAAGTTTTTAGAGATTTTCTTGAATATGTCAAAATTACTCAGAGGAGGCATTATACATCCTTGAGGAGCTTTGAGGATGTAGTTGCTATGACTTTGCAAAGAGCTATTTTTTCCTTTGCAAATAGCTATGATGGAGTCACATTTGCTGTTGTGATTTGGTTTGATGCTTTAAGGAGTTATGTTGAAGAGAATATTTTTGAGTTGTTTAGATTATTCTTCTTTGTTCTCATAATGGTGATTGACATTGACATTGCAGATATTAACTCCTCAGAGTTTTCGGGACATGAGATGCTGGAAGATTATGATTTCAGTTTTTTCAGGATTGTCAGATTAAGCCGCATGATTGGAGGGAGGACAGAGCAGTCTTGCTTGGGATATTGGTTATGTTTGTGTCATCAGAGTGGTGCAACATCAGCATGGTGGGTCTTTATAGAGATGGATTTGGGACCTTGGGATCCTACTTGGCATAGTAAGGATCAAGCTGTTTTCTTGGAGAGTGGTGGCATTGTGTGAGGACAAGCAATTTTGGGAAGGGCAGACTGTAATGTCCCCAATTTAGCCCTACGCTTTTTATTTGGATTTAGCCTATTTCCGGAAATCCGTAGACTACTCAAATGTGCAAATTTAGGGTTTCCACTTTCAGTAAGTCTTGCTTCTAGCTCAGTTCAGCTTTCTGTTGGTTTTGAGGTCAACTTACTATTTTTGGCATTGGCTATTTTTAGTAAATCTAATTTTGGCAATGGCATCATGAGCAGTTCAGCTCAGGTCATCATGCTATTTTTGGCAATTCATCAAGTCCAGTATTGGCATTGGTTTTGGTTATCTCCTTGAACTGAGTTTTATACTTAGTCAATTTCATGTTTTTAAGTTGTACCCCATGCCTAGGCTTGATGACTTCAAGTTGTTTTAAAGAGGGGACATTAAGGGGTCAAGTTGAGCATTTAATGATTTAATAAATGCTTTATTGTTGCATTTTGAAATGGATGCCAAAGGGAAGATGAATAATATTTTATTATTTCAAAATAAAGTGAATAGTTGAAGTGGCGTCCCCTTTGGAAGTTGAATTGATTCAACTTCTTAGAATTCAAAGTGTTTCATTTGCCATTTGAAGCTTATTTATTGAGGCCTTGCTCATTCATTCTTATCTTTGGAAAATTATAACAAAATGCTGCTAGATTGAATTCAGAACCCGGCTAAGAGGAAGCTTAGCAATTTGACTCCATTGTTCGGGCGTGAAACTATGGTTCCCTAGATGGTGGATTGAGAGTGTGCTTCATCCAAAAGTGCACATTGAGCTTCAAAGTTGAATATTTTGTAGTTTTTGATAATAATTTTCAAAGTTGTGTTTGCTGGTCATATCATAGCTGAAGGAGGTTTTCATTAACAACTTTTTGTATGATTTTTATGTGCTTCTGGGTATTGAAGAAATTGATTCCTAGTACATGGGTGCCGCTTCCCACAGAAGATCGAAATTTAATTTGAAGTACTTTATTTTATTTTGCAAAAATTGCCCCTCTTAGCCAGGCCATACCATTTTAGAGGGGCATTGGACTTCGTGCCAAATAAACAAGGGAGTTTTGATGCTATTTAATCATTGCAAGTTGGGTGCCATCCTTCTTGAGAGCCATTGCACTTCATTTCAGCTTATTCGGAGGTATTTACAAGAAGTTGTGATCATTTTTGTGAGTATTCTATTTGTTGATAGACATTTCCAGATTGCAGATTTTTATATCAGATTGCTTCAGTTTTCTGATTTTGGTTTCAAGCATCAATAGTTGAGAGATTATCTATTGGAGAATTCATCCTTTTCATTGTGCATTGTATAGATTGTAAAAACACTTGAAAATTGCAGTTGTTTCCTATTGTAAAATTGAAAATAGTAGTACTATTTCAGTCCTTTAATTTGCTACATTTTCTTGTAATTAATTCACATCATTGTAACCCCTGGATGGTTTACCGCTAGTGTGGATAAAGAACATTCTGAGCTTTCACTTATCACCCACTGGAAAGTGGAGAATTCTCACTATTGAGTGGATGCCTGCCGCAGCGGATGAATTGTTTTGATTTGTAATTTCTTTCGCCCCACGGAATAAGTGGAAGTGTGGAAATCTCTCATGGCTGGTTCACCGCCTATCTTCATTTAAGTTGTAACTTCAGTTCCAGTTATATTTCAGTTTTCCTCCGCCATATGTTAGCACCTTGCCTTCAAAAGGATCTTGTGTGCACATTCTAGGTGTTGAGTGCTTGTCATTTGATTCCCTTTTGAAGCTAACGCTAATTCATTTGGTGTAATGTTGATTGTGTCATGAAAATTCCAAGAAAAAATTAAGGGGCTTATTTCAGTGGTATCAGAGCAGAAGTTCCGCCATCCTGTTGGGAGAACAAAAAAAATTAAGGGGCTTATTTCGGTGGTAAACAACGAGTAGATGAAAAGGTCACTGACTTTATAGCTCATTATCAACTGCTTTACTCACAAATCAACATTAAGCTTCCCAATGCTGATCTTCAAAGGATGTTCATTGATAACTTACAAACAAATATTCAAGACAAGCTTGGGATGATGAAATTTCCCTCTTTTACACACTTATGCACAGCTCTCTATGATTATCAGAACTCACTTAATCAACGTGTAGACAAAACTCCTTCAACCTGTCCTGAAAATCCTGAAACTGTGCATCATAACAATTTTCAATTATTCAAGAAACCAAACAAGAACTTTATACAGATAAGTCAACCTCAACCAACCCATCATGTTGAACCTCAAGTGGCTGCCATAAAAACAGCTCCATACCCATTTAGAGAAAAGAATAGGCAATTCACCCCGCTACTCGATACCCTCCATTCAATCATATTACATCTCTGGAGCAAAAACTTAATCACCTTACCTCTCATTAGATCACTTGATACCACTAAACCTTTACCTCCAAACTATAATCCAAATGCTTCTTTCCAATATCACTGACAGAATGGACATGATACAGAACGATGTATATGTCTTAAACATTTAGTGCAAGACCTCATTGATTCTAATCACATCCAGTCGGGTGGTGTTAATGATCAAGGAAATAAATCCGTTGCCCCTCCCAATCAAAATTTGCAAATACCAATCCAATGCCAAACCACTCCATCTCAATTGTTAAAGCTAGTGATACTAAGAATGATGTGATGAATGTTGACAATATACAAGAATTAAATGATGGTAACAAGAGTGATAATGAGGATGATCTACATACCATGATTGGATTCATTGGCGTTAAACCTCGTAAGGGCCAAACCAACTTGTCTATGTGCATTGCTTTCTCACATAGTGATATACTTAAACATGCACCTGATGGTCCTCTTTGCATAGCCGGAAGAATCAATGACAAGCCTAAAAATGGGATATTAACTGATCCCGTACATGTAGAGAATGTGATCATTGAGGAATTCTTATTTGTGCATGAACTTTCCCAGAATTATTATGAACAATCGAAAGCATGGATTAAAAAACATGATGGTTTGCTCACCCTACAATAGGTTCAATCACTCTCCCATTAAGAATTGGACCAAAGCAATTAGATGTCTCATTCTCCATCATCCCGATGTCGGATCAATTCCATGTGAAGTTAGGGTATCCATGGCTACACTCCATAGATGTTGTCCCGTTGGTAGTTCATAAATGTTTCAAATTTCCATTTGGCAATGATTTTTTTACTGTGCATCATAGTGTTTTTAATCCTTTGTCTACCCGTGGAAACTTTTCATTGAATTTCTTTTGGCCCAAACCTATGGAACCTATAAAACCTTGTGAAGACTTCTTTTAAAAATCCTATCAAAAGTTCAAGGTAAAGCACATAGCAGAATTATCTCTTAGCAATATTCCTGAGTCCATGATTGTTTCTCCTCCCCAACCTATCATTGATGAACCAATGCTTGAACCAAAACCCTTCCAAGTAACCAAGACAATTCCAACGCAATTCACCCACCCATCTCCTACAAGAGACCAAGAAATAACAATACAACTCCTTTGGTGTCTCCTAAGATCAAACAAGTCTATAGACCTAAAGAGACAACAATTTCCCAACCATCATTTGTTCCTTCTGCTCCTCCAATGGTTGATAAACCCGCTCCTACACCATCACAACTTGAAAACCGTGCAAGAAGAAACTGAAATGCTAAAGAGGGTAGGCATACACGTTGTGCTATTGCTCGTTAGTTAGAAGAAAAGAACAAACCAGCAAGCTAGGATCAAAAACTAACTCAAACAAAGCATGATGATTCTCCACCTTCGCAACAACAAAAGCATGAGTATACAATGGACATTGTCAATAGACCTCCTGTTGTGATTATCTTGGATGATGATGATGAGATTGTTAAGATTGATGAGGAAGTGTATAATGAGCCAAATTTGTTATTTTCGTCTTCCATGAACTTAGATGGGTGCAACTATGATGATCCTCCTAAAAAGAGTGCATCACCACGTGTTGAACCTGGTGATTGTCCTAGTATGGCACTTGTTGCCCCTTTGGCTAGTTATCCACTTCCACATATGATGAGCAAGATTGGGATGCTGACGACTTGCTTTAGGTTGGTCGCATGTGTCATACTAGCTTTCTTGTCTTTCTATGTTCTTTGTGATTGCATGTGCATAATGTGATCCCCCATATTGTGCTACTTGGCGTGTCTTTATGTTTGTGACCTTTCTTTGGATGACCCTTGTTACTCCTTTGGTGGAAGGATACAAAGGAAGAGAATCCATTGTGACATTCTTCTATTTGTATCTACATTCTTCTATCTGTCGTAAACATTTTTTTTTCATTGTCTTGTGTTTTCCTTTTGGGGACGATGCAAAGCATTGAGACATTTAGGTCTCCTCCATGTTGACCCAAAAGGTTTGTTTGTTTTCTATCTCTTTGTGCCATTCCTCCTTTGTGTTCGTTGTTCCACAAGGTATTTGGGGAATGATGATGATTCCAAGCTCTATTATATCACTATAGCAAAGACATACATTCACCCCAAATCTGTGGATCCCTTATGTGTTATCTTTGGATTGCATGTGAGGGAAACCTCCTTTTTCATGACACGGCTTTATTTTGAAACATATGTTTGGCATAGGGCTTTCCAAATAAGCTCTCATGGCCCTTTAATCAATTGGAATTTATCATTTTCTATTTTAAAGTAATTGCTCATAGCATGGTGTTTAGCAATTCCTTTAAAGTGGGGGCATACATTGACATTACTTTATTTCTTGCTTCACTTTGTTCATAGAGGTTGAACTAAGTGTAGCGTTGGCATAGCAACTTGATCATGTTGTGGAACCTTATCAAAGTTATCATAGAATATAACTTTTGGTATGGTTGACGTATAGAACGCCTGTAGACCTAGCGTGACTTTTCCATCTGCCACCTTTTTATGAGTTCACACCTTGTAGACCTAGTGTGTGTTTCTCATCTAGCCTTGGGGCTCACCTAGTGTATACCGGACTGCACTAGCCCTTGCTAATATGCATTGTTGATCCTAAAGCATCCAAGCATTCAAGTATCCAACAAATCAAGCAAAGCAAGATCTGATTCCTTGGAGTGATGTGTTTGACTTCAGTCCTCTAAAGGAAGCCATTAAAGGTTTGGTGAGTTGTAGCAAGCAAGTGTTCATTCATCATTCCTTCCATTTATCAATTGTCATCATTCTATCAAGGTTTAATTACCAAACATGGGGTTTCACTAAGGCAGACCCCCATTCAAAACAAACAATTTTTCCATTCTTTGTATGTGCAGATTATAGGTTGACCAAGGATTGAAAGGATCTTAAAGAGCAATTTTGCAACATTGCATAAGTTGTCAAGCCATAGAAACTCAATTGCAGATTTTATTTCCGACTTTCCGACAGTGGAACCTGTGTCAAACTGAAGCCAAGATTTAGCATTAGAGGACTATCAATGCTTATTTGGACACCCTAACCAGGACCCATTCGTCCTAGGGAAAACCTATCCTTTAGCAGTGCTCAGAACCAATTTTTAATGCCAGGTACATGTGTCCAAACCCTTCTCAAATTTGCCTGCAAATTGTGATTTCAATTTTTGCATCTTCAAGGATCTTCCATTTTATCATCTAGGTCTTATTGTTCATTAGATTTAGTTGCATCAAATCATTTCCACTTAATTCCAAATCCTATTGTCCTAAGAAACTAGAGAATCAGGTCTAAATGGCTCACCTGAGGGTTGAAAGTCAATCTCTACACCTTGCAATCTTTTAGTTTCAATAAAATTTGGGAAGAGGGACACCATTAGTGCCTAAGTTCTTTGTATGAAGGACCTAGGACACCCCATTTTAATCATTCTCCCCCTTCTCCCCAACATTTCACCAACGCTATACTTGGTATCCAATGGATGATATCCATTGGTAAGTACTCACAAAACTTTCAAACAATGGAATTCAAGTTCAAGGTGAATGGTAGGAAAGCAGTATTTAGGGGACTATCCGATGGAGCTCCTCGAGTGGAATCAGCCAAAAGGATGGAGAGCATATTTAGGCATGGAGATATAGCTTGGGCCGCACAATATCTTGTTTTCTCCAAATCATTGAGCAACAAGCCTAAGTATCATCATGATGACTTGCAACCAATTTTGGATAAGCATAGTCTAGTCTTTGGGGACATACCACCAAGGAAATCATTTCATAGAGGATTTGAACACACTATTGAGTTAGAAAAGGGTGCACAGCCAATCATCACCACACCATACCATCATCCCAAGAATTTTAAGGATGAAATTGAGAAAGCCATCAAAGAATTGCTTGAAATGGGAAATATAAGGCCTAGCTCTCGTCCAGTTGCATCTTTCGTGGTGTTGGTAAGAAAAAAAGATGGAACTCTCTGAATGTGCATTGACTACAGCGCATTAAACAAGAAAACAATAAAAAATCGATATCCAATAGCCAAGATCGATGAATTATTGGATGAAGTGCATGGTGCAATCTATTTCTCAAAAATAGACTTAAGGTCGAGATACCATCAAATAGGAGTTTGAGAACAAGACATCCATAAAACTACCTTTCATTTTCATTTTGGTCATTGTAAGTTTTTGGTTATGCCTTTTGGTTTCACCAATGCACCAACCACATTTCAATCTTCTATGAATGACATATTCAATAAGCAACTACAAAAAATTTTGCTCATGTTCTTTGATGACATACTCATATATAGTAAGACATGGGAAGATCATTTGAAGCACTTGGATTAAGTATTGGGAATCATGGAAGCACAATCCTTATATGCAAAGCATCTAAGTGTGAATTCGGTATACCGAAATTCTATACTTGGGTTACATCATCAGTGCTAAGGGCATTCAAGTGCACCAAGAGAAGATTTGAGCCATTCTAGATTGGCCCCCACCAAAGACCTTCACCGAATTACAAGGCTTCTATGGGTTGTGTAGTTACTATAGAAGGTTTGTTAAGGGGTTTTCACAACTTGGGGCTCCTCTGACAAGTCTAACCAAGAAAAGAGCATTTAAATGGACTAATGAGGCACAAGTATTTGATAAGTTGAAGAACATGAGTAGTTGTCCAGTTCTTGCCCTACCGGATTTCAATCAACCCTTTGTACTAAAATGTGACGCATCGGGAGAAGGGATTGGGGCAGTCTTAATGCAAAATGGGCATCCTTTTGCCTTTGAAAGTAGGAAGCTGAAAGACAATGAAAATTTATACTCTACCTACGCCAAGGAGATGCTTGCCATAATGCATGCATTGGCTAAGTTTCAACAATATCTACTGTGTGGAAAGTTTGTAATAAGGACAGACCATAATAGTTTGAAATACTTGTTGGAGCAAAAAGACTTGAATGAACGACAACAAAAATGGGTTAGTAAGATCCAAGCATACGATTTTGATATTGAATAGATAAAAGAAAAGAGAAATGTGATGGTCAATGCCCTATTCGGAAACCAACCCTTTGCTCATTATCTGAAATCTCAACCGATTGGAAGGCACATCTACTAGTAGAATATTCAAAGAGCACTTTTGCATGTGAACTAATGGAGGGATGAGTTCAAGATGACCAATACAAGGTAGTGGATGACATCATTTATTACAAAAATTGGATCTACCTAGTACCTAAATCAAAACTAAAGGATAAGATCTTGAGGGCTGTTCATGAGACACCACTGGCAGGACACCCGGGATACTTTACAACCTACAAGCAAGTTAGACAAAGGTTCTCTTGGAAGGACCTCAAAAATGATGTCTTCCGCTTTATTTGAGAATGTACTACGTATCAACAAAATAAGGTAGCACATACCTTCCCAAAAAGATTGTTACAACCTCTTCCCATTCCAGAGAAAAAATGGGAGAGCATCTCAATGGACTTTATCACCGGACTCGTGGTTGTCGATCAGCTAACCAAGTTAGCTCACTTTTTCGCAATTCCTTCCAAGTACAAAGTGCCACAAATTACAAAATTGCTCTTCAAGGAAATATTCAGGCTCCATGGACTTCCAAAAAACATAATGAGTGATTGTGATAGCAGATTTCTTAGTATCTTTTGGATTGAATTATTCAAACTATTAGGAGCAGAGTTAACACCCGTACCAACTATCACCCACAAACAAACAGGCAAACCGAAATTGTAAATAAATGGGTGGAAGGTTATTTGCGTAACTATGTGGCAGGCCAACAAAGGACATGGATTAAGTGGCTTCATTTGGGAGAATACTGTTATAACACCACTTATCACATGTTAATTGGAATGACACCATTCAAAGCATTATATGGTTATGAAGTGTCATCATTCTAAGATATGGCATTTGGAGAAAGTAAGGCACCTAAGGCCAAAGAATGGGTCCAAGAATGTCAAGATATTCTTAAGTCCCTTAAGAATAATTTACAACACACCCAAAATCAGCAAAAGCTCTATGTGGATAAACATCGAATCGAGCGAAGTTTTGAGATTGCGGATTGGTTTACCTCTGCCTACAACCATATCGACAATCATCCTTGAAGAAGAGTGGCGCTGAGAAGTTGAAGCCCTAATTCTATGGACCTTATAAGGTCATTAAGAAAATAGGAGAAGTGGCATATGAACTAGAACTTCCGGAAAACAGCAAAATACATAATGTATTCCATGTGTCATGCCTCAAAAAGGCTCTAGGACAACAGGTTACCACCTTCACTGAACTTCCACCCTTTAACAAAGAAGGTAAGTTGGTCTTGGTTCCCAATGAATTTTATAGACATAAGGGAGAAAAGGTTAATGAACAGGGTCATCAAAGAATACCTCATCAAATGGAAGCATTTACCTATGGAAGATGCTACGTGGGAGAATGAGCAAGTCCTCCAACATCCTAACCTGAGAGTACTTGTGGGAAAGCAATTCCAAGAGGGGGAGACTATAATAACCTCGTCTGATTGCTAATCAAATCGCACAAGTAGATGGTTGTGTCCAAGGCGTGGGGATCATTAATAAGATTATCATTGTTTAAAGAAAAGGCAATCAATTTGATCAAGGCATTAATTAGTAGTTAATGGTATTAAAGTCATGATTAATTGAGTTGTGTGCAAGAGACATATTTGAGAAGATACAACTCCTCACATCATGCCCATTCGAAATCTATTTGAGGATGTTTGTAGTTCATTCAAGGGACATTAAAGATTGCAAAAATTCATATTCTCAAACTTAGATCAGGAGTGCTCTCAAGAGCCTACGACCAAGTGAGAGTGGCATATTGATCACCAATATTCAGATACAGCGCCAAGGAAAATTGCGGGAGTATAAAGATCAAATTAGGGACAATGATCAAATAGAGGTCTAAGCCTCTTACACATTCAAACGTATGATTTTAGAGTAATAAATCAGAAACAATGTTTATATTTTCTTGTCAATTCTTCATTATTGAACTAATAATCAAATCAAATTTCATTATTCAAAATTCATATCAGAAACGTGGCATCATAAATATATGTGTCCAAAAATCAGGACTAGTGTTAATTAGTAAATTAGAGTTGTTCTTTAAGTAAATTGAAGTGCATAGTAGAGGTTTATAACTATTTACACCCTTAAAAATATTGGTTCTTGGGCATATTTTGATATCTTAATCTATAAGATTGAAGGAAAAATTTAAAGTAACTCTACAAGGGACATTACATTTTTCCCTTCACATATTTTAATCCCATGCCCACTTATAGCCAATGTTCCACTGTGTTTCCTGATGGGGGGACACAGTGATGGGTTTCGGGGACAGGGGGACCAAGGGCCTAAGTTTGGAGTTGGCGGGGGGACGGCGGTGAGGGGAGGGGGTGCTAATATACATATAGTACTTGAAAAACTAGTTACAAAAAGATGTATAAGAATTACATTTCAAATGAAAATTTGGCAAATTACTAATTAGTAAAATAGAAAAATTGCAAATACTAAATACTCAAATTTTAAATACTTGAATACTAAATAAAATTTGACAAATGAAAATGTCAAATGGGAGATTTTTGTTATATCCAAAATATCATAAAGGTGATTAGAATGAGTAGCATGATATCAAAATAAGTACAAAATGTCAAAGTGTAGTGAAGGGAGGCCTCTAATCATCCCCAAACTCCTCATCATTGGAACTACTGGACTCCTCATGGTCAAGCTCCACCAAACTAATACCAACCAGCCCTACATCTAAAGTTGTAACATCCTCATCAATCTATGTTGGCTCCTCTAGCTCTCCATCCCATTGTTTTGCTCGAATCTTTGTACACAAGTGTTTTGCGGTCAATGAGATGCAAAGCACTATGTACAGCCACAAGCTTCTCTACTCTCCTAGAGGTAAGTCTATTCCTCTTCAGAGAGTGGATGATGCTATAGGTAGACTGGTTCCTCTCAACAATTGAACTAGAAACCTAAGATAGCAATCCAATGGCTAGAGTGGTAGTCAAATATTCCGATCCATAGCAATTCCACCACAAAACTGGGTCCACTTGTGCCATAGTTGCCATATCCATCTTGGCTGCATTAGAATAAGCCCTAAGAGTGGCAAATTTGGTCCACTCAGTGCGATCGTGCTGGCATATCTATAGGATCATACATCTTCTCAATAGCCCTAAAGAACCCTGCCTTCACCTCAACATCCTGTACTAGTGTAACTCTACCAGGCCTAGTCTTGTACCACTTAGGATTCAATGCATCGGCAGCTATGTGCAAGGGAGTGTTGAGCTTCTCCCACCTCCGATGAATGATTGGCTAAATGTGCTCATTGTAGAATGCTAATGTGGGGTCCTCCTCTCGCACGACAACCCTCATCTGGTCAAGCATAGAATCAACGCACTCATACACCTCTCCAATGTTAGGTGCATCCGCATCCCCATTTCTAATGACCTGGAAAACTAGAGCAATGATGGAGACTATATATTTTGAATCACTCCAAAACACATCACTCTTCACTGTATCCTTCACCCTTCTCCCCTACTCTATCCTAGACTTGGCCCTGTAATGTCCCCAATTTAGCCCTACGCTCTTCATTTGGATTTAGCCTATTTCCAGAAATCTGTAGGCTACTTAGATGTGCAAATTTAGGGTTTCCACTTTCAGTAAGTCTTGCTTCTAGCTTAGTTAAGCTTTCTGAAGGTTTTGAGGTGAACTTACTATTTTTGGCATTAGCTATTTTTAGTAAGTCTAATTTTGGCAGTGGCATCATTAGCAGTTTAGCTCAGGTCATCATGCTATTTTTGGCAATCCATCAGTTCCAGTATTGGCGTTGGTTTTGGTTATCTCCTTGGACTAAGTTTTATACTAAGTCAATTTCATGTTTTTAAGTTGTACCCCACACCTAGGCTTGATGACTTCAAGTTGTTTTAAACAGGGGACATTAAGGGGTCAAGTTGAGCATTTAATGATTTAACAAATGCTTTATTGTTGTATTTTGAAATGGACGCCAAAAAGGGAAGATGAATAATATTTTATTATTTCAAAAATAAAGTGAATGGTTGAAGTGGTGTCCCCTTTGGAAGTTGAAGTGATTCGACTTCTTGGAATCCAGAGTGTTTCATTTGCCATTTGAAGATTATTTATTGAGGCTTTGCTCATTCATTCTCATCTTTGGAAAATATTGTAAAGTTATGCTGCCGAATTGATTTCAGAACCTGGCTAAGGGGAATCTTAGCAATTTTTACTACATTCTTCGGGCCTGAAACTATGGTTCCTGTAATGTCCCCGTTTTTAGCACTTCACTTTTCAGTGATTGGTAGCCTTTTCCCAGTGTGCTGTCGGCTGGTCAGTGGCAGAATTAGGGTTTCCGGCTATTTGATGGGTTCTCTTGATGATTCAGGGTTTTGCTTGTTGGAGTTTGGTTGTTTGGATTCTGGATTCCTTCTGGGTTTTCAGAGAGCTTCGCAGAGGTATGACTTGCAACTGCGTCGGGCAACCTTTCCGAACTTACTATTTTTAGTAAGTTATGACGGCTACATCTCGGAGTTTGGGATTTTGGAGTGCGGATTCTTTCTGGGTTTTCAGAAAGCTTCGCAATGGTGTCGCATGCAGTTTGATCCGAGCGACTTTCCGAATTTACTATTTTTAGTAAATTCTATTTTTGGCAGTGATCATGCAGTTTCCAGTGCAGTTGGCTTTCTTCTTCAGTCAGTTCAGTTGGCTTGTTCATTTTTGGCTTTGGGGCGCATTTGGAGAGATAAGTCAAATTATTTAAATAAAGTCATATTTTAATGTTATATTTTACTGTTGACCCCCCCTTAGCCTAGTGATTGAACTTTAAGTTGTTTTAAAAGGTGGTCTTTATGGGTGGACGCCTCATTGAGGTGAATTATTATATATTAAAGTTCAAAATATTACTTGGAGAAAAGGACGCCCATTTTATGGAGTGAAGATTTTAAAATAAAGTAAAATTAAACCTTGAGAAAGGGGGCGCCCAAATTGGAGGGAAAAGAAGACAATTCAAATTTGAAAATTAGGGTTTCTTTTCTAGAAGCTTCTGGAGGGTCTTCTCAAAATTATATAAGGAAGCCTTGGGCCTTCATTTCAGTATCTTATGACTTCTATATTGTTATGCTGCCGAAATGGTAACAGGATTGCTTCGAGGAATGAATGCCTCCTAGCCTTGGCTCGACTTCGTGCTTGAGAGATAGCACCTAGTGGAGAGGTTTGCTTGTTTGAGTGACATTTTGTAGTGAGGTTTGCATTTGTAGTTTGGGTTTACTTATGTAGTTCAGTTTATTGCATTTTATGTCATTTTCTGGAGTTGCTGATAACAGGGCTGAATCTATAGTTTCACTCATAAATCAAAAAATACAAAAAGAGTTGTTCTGGGTATTGTCTCATTGGTTTTCTCTGTTGGAAGAGACCCTTCATGAATATTTGCAGATTTTAATACGAAGTTTATGATTTTATAAAGCAAATTCGTCATTCCTTGTAGGGCGCCCTTTCTGGAGTGCTTTGGGATCCGTGCCATTAATTAATAGCCACTTTTAGCTGTCCTTTCTCATAACTAAACTAGGCGCCATCATTTTAAGAGTATTTTGCATCAGTTTTCATGTAATTTGAGTGAGAAATGAGTGAGTTGTGAGCTTTTCATTGAGTTTATGTATTGCTGGTTCTGTAATTCATGTTGCTGGTCTGTCAGATCAGACTTGAGAAAATTGCATATTAGCGAAGGACGGGTGTTAGGAATTCATTATTGACCTAGTGGATGACATCTTTACTATTGCAGCAACTTGTAGAGCTTAAATCCTTGATCTTGCAGGCATTCTACTTCTCATTGTAAGCTGAACAGTAGTACTGTCAGCATTTCTCTCAGTTTTGCTTATCATGTTTGTAATTGCCCACTGAATAAGTGGAAGAGGCTGGCTTGCCGCCTATTTACTTTGATTTGCATTGTAATATCGTACATCTCCGCCCTATGGTAGCTCCATTCCCACTCCGGGTTTGAAAGCACATTCTGGGTGTTGAGTTTACTTTCAGCATTTGTAGTGGTAGAGATCCTCTGACCATATGCTCGTCCATCTTGGACACATTCTTGGTTAGAGTTACTTCCAGTTGCAGTTCTGATTAATGTACTGACGATCCTCTTGCCATATGACAGCCTCTCTCTTGTTGAGATTGAGTGCGCATTATTGGCAAAGAGTTATATTGTAACTGCTGGTTTGATTTATCTAACCCTAACGGGTGTGTTGCATTGCTGATTGTAAATTGAGAATTGAAAAATTTTGGTCCGGTTCTTTACAGTTCCCTAGAAGGTTGATTGAGAGTTTCCTTCATCCAAAAGTACATATTGAGCTTCAAATTTGAAGAATTTGGTAATAATTTCCAATTTGTGTTTGTTGGTTATTTCATGGCTAAAGGAGGTTTTTATATACCGCTCTTCATATCATTTTATTTTGGTTTTGGGTAATTGCTCATATTGATTATATGTCAGACGCGACTCATCCTAGGAGTTTGCAGATTTTAATTTGAAGTTTCTGATTTTTAAAGTGAAAATCGCCCCTCTTGGAGGTCGTACCATTTTGAGGTTGCCTTGGAATTTGTGCATAATTATTTAATGAGCTTTTGATGCAGTTTGTGAAATGGAAATTGGGTGCCAACATCCTAGAATACTTTTGCAATTCATCTCAGGTCTTTTGGAGGCATCTTTGGAGAGTTTTGAGCATTTTGGGTGTGATACAGTTTGCTGGTTAACAATTTCAGTCTGTTGTTTATTTATATCAGATTGCTAATCATTCAGATTTTGGCTTACCTTTTGGTGATTGAGAAGGTTAAATACTGAAATAATCATTCTTCAAATGTTTGCATTGATTCTATTATTGTAACACTTGTAAATTGCAAATTTGTTACATTGTAAGGCTGTGATTTAGTAGTACTAATCCAGTTATTTTATTTGCTGCATTTACTTGTGAATTATTTGCAAACACTTTAACCCCTGGATGGTTTACCGCCAGTGTGGAAAAATATAATATTGTATCTTCTTTCAATCACCCACTTTTGTAAGTGGCGAATCCCCACCGTGGAGTGGATGCCCGCTAAGCGGATGAATTACTTTGCATTGTATTGTTTATTCCCCTCCACTGAATAAGTGGTAGCGCAGACTCTTCATGGCTGGTTCACCGCCTATTAGCTTTCCAATTGAGTTTCATTTTTAGTTTTAGTTGCTTACTCCGCCATATGCTATCACCTCACCTTCTTAAGGATCTTGGTGAACATTCTTGGCATTGAGTTCTTTAAATTAATCATCATTTTTGGAAGCTAACGCTAATCTCTTGGCAGATTGATGTTTGTGTTATGAAATTTCAAAGAAAAATTTGGTTGGCATATTTCAAGCCCACCCATTTCAATCTGTTGTCATAACCATGAGTTGTAGTGACTTGCAAATCAATCATTCTCTCCAAGAGAATGAAATAGGATGCATATCTGGTCTCTGGTCTTAGTAGGTTTCAAGAACTCCTTAGAGAAGCTCCTGAAGAGTGCATGTGAAGTGTGGTGGTTGCAAATAAACATCTACACATCTCAAGCATCACTGACCACTGCTCTGATCCACTTAATCTTCCCCATGTCCTTGAGTGCATTGTTCATGGCATGCACACAACATGGAGTCCACCAAATATGTCTTTAAGATGCGTCAACAAGTTTCCTCGTAGCTTTGCACGCATGTGTTGCATTTGTCACTACTTGGACTACATTTTGTGGCCCAACCTCCTCAATAGCCTCCTTAAGATTGGAAACTAAAAATCAACATCTTTGCAATGCCCTGTACAATCAACTCCCTTAAGAAAGTATGGGCCCTCTGTACATGTAACCATGATATTGATGAGTGGACGATGGCTAGTGTTCGTCCACTCATCCATGACTATACTGCATCCAGTCTTCACCCAACATTCCTTCATTCTCTCCATCAACACATCGATCTTGGAATAGTTCTTATCCAAGATCGTGGTCCTCAATTTTTTTCTCACCTAGTGGCACATTTGATGGTCCTTCCCTTGCTACCATCGACATCATCTCCCTATAATAAAGAGATCGAGCTACATGAAATGGGATGCCATTGGCAAAGAATTTTCCAATGGCATCATCTATCTCATCCTTCAGCTGCACATTGAACAAATCAGCTATGGGGTTACTTTGAGTTTGCAATTTGTGTTTCCCCTTACCCTCTCTTGCATTGGCACTCAAAGAAGAACCTGGAATCACTCCTACTCTCGTCTGCAAAGTATGACTAGAACTCTATGGCTGGATTTGTTGAACATGTTCCCTACAAGACAAAGTGGTGGGCATAGGTGTAGGTGCACTGTCATCAGGAACACCCCATAGCATATTTATCTCAGCTCTGTATTTGAGGTTTTCCATTTTCCCCAAAAAAGAACATGTCTCCACACCTTTCCCACAAATAAAAAGGTGTGCATTAACTCTAGTAATGCTTCCATACCATTCTAGATCACAAAAGTGGCACTTCCACTTGTGCCACCAAATGTCCCTGACCTGCCTGGTAATTTTGTTGCAAACTGTCTAAGAGGAGACTTCCGATCAAAAGGACCCCTAGCATACTCTACCAGTGATGCGAAGGGGCAATCTATACTACTTGTTGCACTTGCCATGGAACTAGTTTGGGCTTCAGGCTCAGCCCCATGGTCACCCCCCTCAGCCTTAGGTTCATATTCAAATTCAGTTTCACTATGAACCTCTACCTCATCCTCACTCATGTCATGAGAGCTCATTGTGACACTGCAATAAACAATATAAATTCTACAAGTACCTAGTTTCAGCCTAGTTTAACAAATTTAAATTTTGATGTTGAATCTTGATGACAAAATGAAAAATGAACATTGAAATGAATCTATGAATATTGCAAATGAAAAATGAACAATGAACATTGAAATGAATCTATGAATATTGCAAATGCATATTCATAGATTCATTTCAATGTTCATTGTTCATTTTTCATTTTTTCATAAGATTCAACATCAAATTAGATTTTGAAAATGAAACTTAGTAAAAAGAAAACAAAAAAAATGAAAAAACTTCAAAAAAGTCATAGAAACCTACCTTTTGCTTGAAAAATCCCTCTAAGTTGATGTAGAATCCTTCTCCTCTTCTTCTTCTTGCTCCTCACCCCTCTTGCACTTGCAACAACTCGATCTCACTACATCACTCCTTCACTCACTCTTTTCTCTCCTCTTCACCTAGCTATTGGAAAACATAGAAAACCAAATGTGAGAAAAAAATAAGGATTTGGGAGTGTTTTGTAATGGTTAGAGGGCATGGAGGGGGCCCACTTGCCATTAGGACTCGTCCCTAGGCACAAAAATCAATAAAAAAAATGAACTTTTTGCGACGCCTAGGCCAAGAAACGCCTAGACGTTCCCGAGACGCTTGAGGGACGCCTTGGCATCCCCGGAACATCCCAGCATCCCCAGCAAACCAACGGTGGTGGAGGTACGATAGGGGAACGTCCCCGACCTGTCCCCATGTCCTAGGGACATCCCTGTCCCGAAAATGAGGGTATTTCGGGGAGGGGCGCATCCCTGTGGAACACTGCTTATAGCACATAAGTGAGCTTTCACTTCACTATATGAGCTCTTAAATTGTACTCCACACTCCTTAAAATTCCAAATAAAAGCCCTACCTCCTACAAGTTGATCAAGCATCATAGCATATTTCCATAAAGGAGATGCTTAATCATATTTAAATTGTTTGTTTGTTTCAATACCCACTGAACTTGAACTAGTGGCCATTCCAAATAAATTGGAATTTGCTATTATAAGAAATTATAAAATTTTAAAATAAATAAATAAATAAATGCAACTGTACAATATGTATAAGCTAATAAAAGTTCAAAACAAACACCAAAAAACATTATTAAAAATCTTGAAACTTGTTTCATTTTTCTAGATTTTTTTTTAGAACTTGAAAAAAATTGTTAAAAAACTTAAAGAATCACTTAAAATACTTACCTTAGATGACTAGATCTCCTTTGTGCAAGTTGTAATCGATCTCCTTCAAAAAAAGCCACTGCCTTTCAAAATGCAAAAATGGCTTAGCGAGGGTGTGTGTGAGGGAAATGATGTGTTTAGAATGTAGGAGACAAGTTTTAGGTTTAAAAAACCTTTAAGGGTTTTTTTCGTGTATTTCTTTGAAATTGTTCCTTTTTGTGGTTTGGTACCTGTGGGATCACCTACAAGCACTCGAGAGTGGCCAAGGAGCATCCCGATCACCTCAAGTTCCCTGTGGGTACACAAACAACATACCCACAAGGAACCCAAGGAGGTTGGGACACTCCATGTCCGCTCCCCAAGTGCTCCTATTGCTGCTCCTACTCCCAAAACGGCTCGGCATAGGTTCGGGTCCCAAAACCCAAGAACCTGGTAACTTAGCATGCACTTAATCAAAGGGAAAATTTGGCTATAAAAATTAAAGAAAAGTGTGTTTACAAGCATCCACTTAGGGTAGAAGTGCATGCCACAATGGAAATTATGTTATGAAGTCAAAAAATCTATTTCCAAGTGCACTCGACCCAAGGAAAATGCACACTATGAACGAAATTCAGCCAACGTATAGGTGCACACTTGAGATTGAGAGTGCACCTCATAAAGGGAAAAAGGATTGGTTTGCAAAAAACCAATGTGAGGTGTGCACTTGGAGGAAAATGTGTGTCTATGTAAAGAGAGTATTTTTGTCAAAAAATGCATCAATTGATAGGCACACATTTGATTTGGGGAACACACCTTATAAAGGAGACAAGTTCCTTTTGAAAATTCAATGCTCAAGTTATAGGTGAAGGCCTAGGGACAAGGGCACACCTCAATAAAAGAAAAACTCAATGTTCAAAAAATGTAGTTATTAGTTGCATGTCTATGGACAAGAGCACACTTCATAAAGGAAAACTCAGATGTCAAATGCAAAGATGCAAAACCAATGTATAGATGTGTGTGAGGGGTTGGGACATGCATGTCACCAAGATAACTTTTAAATCCAATTGTCAAGTACGTGTCTAGAGTGCAGGTGCACACCTCAACAAATATATTTTTTAGCTCACATCAAAGTTTGAAAGCCCCATTGTTAAGTGCAAGCTTGGGTAGAGGGGTGCACCTATATAAATGAAAAATTAGATATTAAAAAATCATAGTTATCAAGTGGACACCTAATGATGAAGTGCAAACCTATACAAAGGATATCAAAGGTGCAAGTTCAAAGTCTACATTATAGCATATCATTGCATGCGTAAAACAAAAATGTTGCCTATAAAAATGATTCATAACATTAAAATAAATTTTCAAGGCTTTTCAAAGGGTTAGCTAGTATAAAACAGAAAATTGCAAAATCATCAAAGTCATTCAGAAACACCTATCTAGAAGTCTACTTTTATCCCACACTAAAACTAGCTTGTATTATTTTTAGACATCACTTTTTCAAATAAATAGAAAATTTTAATATTTGCTATTTTTAGTTTTTTGCTATTTTTCATGTATGCTATTTTTAGCATATGTTATTTATAGCCTAAAATCATCTACTCTTAGATCTCTTACGATACAAGAGATGTGAGCATTAAGTCAATTTGTAAAAAAAATCAATCTACAACTTAACTAGAAGTTACGTAATTTTAGTTTTAGCATTAGAGAATAAAATTTTGTAGTAAAAATTGCATTTCATGCAATCAGTTATTCTTAAAGTAGAAGTAGCAATTAACTTTCTATTTATATTCATGCAATAGCTTTGTAAACATTATAAAGAAGCATTATTTTGCAATTAGATTTCTAATGATAATTGCCAAGCCTTCATACTATTGAAATCATTGTTCACCAAGTATTTGTGATAGTTAATCCAAAATCCAATGTTTATTCACTCAATAGAATTTATTAGACCTATCTTACTTCTAAGTGTCTATTGAGATGTTTTGTTGTGTCCTAAGGTATGTTAAATGGATTCTACCAAATTTGCAAGTTTTGAACCACGGGTCTTTTCAAAGTTTGATATTGTAGCTTTGTATTGAGCCCATTTACTTTATCAAAGCCATCGTGTTTTTATGTATTAATTTATTTGTTTTGTATGTGTACCGATACTGTTTAATCTTTGCATTTAGCTAAGCAACTCGAGCATGTAGCTCTAGGGATTTCTAAATCTCTTTTAGTCAAAAAAGACCAAAATCCTCTTAATAAGTGATGGTGTCTTGAATAGCCTTGTGTTCTAGATTAAGAAATAAAAAATGTATATTTTTATATAGTTTGTTTGTATTCCATACTCAAATTCACCCCAAAAACACTATAAAGGTTGTATACATATTGTGCAATTTAGGTTAGTTTTTAGTTTAAAGGGTCTCCCCTTCTAATTCAAAAGAGGTTCTACCACACATCTATTATGTTGTGTTGCACTAAAAGATGAGAAGAAAAACACTAACAAATTGAGATACAAACACAAGACCCCACATAAAGCTATTGATGTTGGCCAAGTGGTACAAGCTCTTCTCTACTATTGTACCCAAACCAAATTTTTTGCTTCATCAAGGCATTTTGCATAAAATAGTCTGAACCTTGCTAAATGATGTAAAATACAGTTTTGGGCAATATCAAGCATGGAGTTTTTGTCAATATTTTGTCAGTCAAAGTCAGTTTTATTGATCAGAACCTGAAGCAGAGACTCAAAATGGAGCATTTCTCGATGGAGGAGCGTCTCACGACAGCATTTCACGTTGCACATGGTCATTTCAGTAATCGAGATGATGTTTTTAGTGATTAAATTATGAAGATTTCTCAGAGGAAAAGCAAGAAAGCGCACCTATAGCTCAGGGGCGCCCTTCTTTTTGAAGGTCAAGATCTTGTTGAAAATGCTCATGCATACAGTCAATCTCTTCAGAATTGGTCTAGCTATCCAATGAGCTATCCAGCGAAGCTTTTTGAGACCTACAGCTCCGGTAAACAGCGTCAGAAGTTGAAATTCCCAAAGTTCTAGAGATGAGAAAATTGTCCTTTTTCAGGCAAAAGCGCGCCTATAGCTTGAGGGCGCCCATCTTAAAGGGGGGGTAGATTCTGGTATTTCTGGTAGCTCATGCAGTCAATCTGTTCACGACTAGTCTGCTTATCCGACAAGATATCAAACGCAGTCATCCGAGTCCCAGAGCTCCGGCAGCCGTCGTCTGAAGATCAGCTTATAATGGAGTTTTCACACCTCAGAGCATCTTCGTTGTGTTTCCAGTGCAACTACAGCTCAGGGGCGTTGGTTAAAAGGACCCTTCAGATGCGTGAATTTGCAGATGAGGTCTTCCTAACATCAACACTACTCTTGTCCAGCTCCGCGTTGCACCGTCCTGCCTGTCGATCCGACATTCCGGGTGATCGTGGCAGAGGTTCTACCAAGCACGTAATTTCACGGGCGGACCAACATAAAGTTTTCAGTGTATTTTTACAGTCCAAAGGCGCCTAGCCTTTAGGCCTGTCAGATGAGGCTATTCGCGTTCGAAGTCTTCACGGCTTTCGAGCGTAATTACTTTATCTACTCAACGAGCCTAGCCGTCAGCCTTCGGGATTAGGCAAATGCTCGTACGTGCGAGGTCTTTGGCGAAATGCTGAAAAGTGAAGATATCCGGAAAATGGCCAAGTCTGGAGCGGATATTTTAAATAAAATACGCACTAGCATTTTTGAGGTCTTAGAAGCAATTTTCTTGCTTCGTCATCTTTAAAGACTTCTCTTGTGGGCCCTTCTGGCTGTCCGTTAAAACAGATAGTGCCTGAATCGGGTCATCTCAGCTCCAGATATCAGAGGTCGAAGTAGGGCATTTGGTTGGAAGTTTGACTTTCGTCAAAATGGTGTCAGTGCAACTGAGAGCCAGGGGTGCTTTTACTTTTGAGGCCCTTAACATAGCTTTCAGATGTCGTGCATATATCCGTTGGATGCAGAATGTCTTCAGGCATGCAGTGAGCTTCGTTTCCTATCAGCAGGGTTCACCGTTCGCCGTCAGCAGCCATTTGAAGTGTCAGATGGCAGTTTTGGAAAATGGTTAAGTCTGGAACCCGTAAATGAATTTAATCAGGGGCGCCTAATTTTTCAGGGTGTTAAATGATGGATTTTGCAGTAGTGTCTCCCAGCAGACATTTCTTCCTTGTTCAGTAGGCTTTCCAATGAATTCTTCAGTTCAGTCCCAGCATCATCCGGTCATTCAGAAATCAATGTTGAAGTTGGCCAGTCGTAACTTTGTTGTCAGCTATTAAATATGAAGTTAATAAAAAGAGGAATAACTTGAGCAAATGGATGCCTATGAGCTCAAGAGATGACTTTTCAGAATCGGTGAAGTCTAATGGTGAATCTTAAAGCTTCATCCGAATTGTCAACTGAAGTTTAATAATATTTAATATTTATTATTGTATTTTAGCACTAAATGGCGATTTTCTATTTTTGGCGCCTTTGCTATTTGCATGATGAATATTTTATTATTTATTTAAATTCAAACTTCCAGTCAGTGGCAGTTCAACTGAAAGGTGTCCAATCAGAGGTCTTCTATTTTCATCAGGGTTTTGAAATCTTGCAGTTGCTAAATTAATGCGAATTTCTTCTTATTTAAAGTATGGCGCCTTCATTTATTATTCACAAAGCTTTCATAAGAAATTCGTATTTCTCAAGAGAAAATTCAATCTTAAGAGAAATTCGTATTTTTTCAAAGCAAATTCATATCTCCAAAGGAAATTGAATTTTATCAATTTTCAAAGCGAATTTTATCAAGAGAAGTTCGTATTTCTTCAAGAAGTAAAGGCACGCATCTTTAAGGGAAATTCATAGTATCAAACAAAATTCGTATTTCTTAAAGCAAATCCAAAGGCTTAAGGCAAATTCGCAAATTCTTCAGTAAGATCAAAGGCGAATTCTCAAACTTCATATAAATTCATGTTTTCTTCAAAGGCAAATTCGAATTTCCTCAAAGACAAAGGCGCAAATTTCAAGAAAATTCATGGTTTTCAAGCAAGGGCGAATTCTTCCAGATCAAAGGCGAATTTCTCATCAATTTCCAAAGGCGATTTTATCTAACATATCTTTTTGCAAGTTAAAGTTCACAATTATCAGCAATTTGAAGAATTTAGGGGCGATTTTCACAGAAAAAGAACATACTAAAAACGTCTTTTTCATCCTTGAATCTCAGTTTTCTCTCAAATTCCAGTTTGCATGTTCCTGAAATTGGCGAATTCTACAAGTCTCAGTATCTGGATCATTTCTATATAATTACCTCGAGTTAAAATCGTGCGCTTGATTTTTCAAGAATTTTTAACTTCAGAACATTCGTTCTCGAGTTACTAATTTTCTCAACTGAAAAGTCTTTGTACAATCGAGTAGAAGTTGAATTTTCGCATATCTGACATTCTGGGTTGTCTTAGAATTCTTTTCTAGACAAAACCCATATCTCAGATTTTTCGCTGAAAATAATTCTTCGAAAGGCTATTTTTAACTCTTGCAGGCTATTTTTAGCTTCCAGAAATCTTGTCAGAACATAGTCAAGTTCACAGTCAACAGGCGAATTTTTCAGAATGCAGTTCACTCAGCTCGAATACAGGACCAAAACAGTCCTTACTCATGACTTTCTCAGGTTGGTTGAGACAGATCTTCACAAGGTGTTGCTAGAAGCAGTTCTTGATCCTGTTAAGATCAAAGCTTCAATTATTCAAAATATTGAGCAGTCTGGTTTACTAGAGGCCGCTTCCATACCTATCTCTGTTCATTGTGTTGAATTCGTGATGGCTTGTATTAAGCATTACAATTCTACTACTCGTGAGATAGTGTCAATTGACGGATGAGTCATTTGCAGTCTTAAGCCTCTAGACATTGAAAGGAGTTTTGGCATTCCTCAACACCCTAACAGTCTAGTTATTTCCATGGAGCAGTGTGAGCAGGCATTTGATGCTAATATGGACAAGTGTCAGAAGAAGATGGCAGAAAGATGGTTAAAACAAGCAAAGAACAGATTGCCAAATAATATGGGTCGTGGTGAATACAAGGATGAGTACGCGATTCTAATCACACTCCTGAATCGTGTCTCAGGTCAAGCACATGCGAATGTTTTCCAGCCTTAGATGTATTACATTATTGGTCGCATCATTTTTGGGCAGGAGCATTATGACTGGGCATCCTTCATCAGCAATATTCTCCACAGGCAGATCACCGGTTTCCTAGTTGCCCATGAGTTTCACATGTGTTCATATCTCGTGTACTTGATCGCTTATCAGGGTCAGTTCCGAGGACTAAACACCGTGGGCATTCTCAGTGTTCAGAAAGTCTACTAGTATTATGATTAGCTTGAGTTCACCAGAGCTGAACGTCATTTCAAGCGTGTTCATGAGGCTTTTCTGACTTACACAGTGAGAAACTTGGACCGGGAGTTGCACGTTCATATCTCAGCAGCAATGGATGGATGGGCGGATTGGTTTATTCAGTTCCCAACATACACCTACATCCAAGTATACGGGTTTACAGGAAATCTAGCTATGCTTCCACGTTATCTTTCGGATAAGACAATCTTTCAGGAGTTCCTGAGACAGATGAATGATGTTCATCGTCTTCTACGCCGCAGGCACAAACAATCTCTCAACTTTCCTCTTCAGTTTGGAATGTATTAGTGCAAGTTGGCAATTGATGCTAAAATTGCAGGACAAGAGCTTGAGAGATATCATCTTAAGTATCTTGTCGAAGCACGTGCCTATGATCTTTCAGGTCATTATACAACTCGCCTTGCTGGAGGTACATATCACGAGCCTTCTATGGAGGATTACTGGGCAAATTGCGCAGATGACTTCAAGGTTTGCAGACGTAGTTACGGCCGCTTCTCTCTCTCACAAATTTCTATTTTCTTGTCAGAAGATGTGGGAGGTTTATCAGATGATGAGGGAGAAGTTCTTCCTCAGTTTTTCAAAGAGCGGGTTGATACACAACCGTTGCCAGCAGTTGATTGGTACGCCAAGGAATACGCAACGGTCAAAGAGAGGTCAAGTAGAGTTATTCAAAAAAGTATACTTTACCTCGACAGCAAGAAGACAAGGAGGGTAAGTGTGCCTAGAGCAGAGCCGCCAGTAGTGGTGAATCCTTCGCTACCTTCCTCGTCAAAACCTAAACAAAAGAAGAAGAGTAATCCTCCCAAGAAAGGTCAAGCGCCGAACAATTCAAAGGGCAAGGCGCTTGCCACTGTTACACACACGGAGCCTGACAGACAACCTATCACAGAATCAGTTCAGAGGCCAGTTCAGAGTCCGCCAGTACCTGAGGTTCAGCCTTAAGTTCCTACACCAGTTTCAGAGCCGTCACCAACCCCAATTCTCATTGAATTGGATTTAGACTCTCCACCTCGCAGTGGGTCTTCTACACGTTCACTCTCGTCGCAACCTCCTGTTGCTAGTACCGACCCTTCTAGTAGCATTAGTCGAGACCAATCTTGGATCGAAGCTCAGCTAGGAAGGAAGAGGAGGCAGCCATCCTATGTCCTTAATCATTCTGATTTTGATGAAATTTATCAAGATGCGCCAGACAAGAGGGTCAAGAATATGGTCCACATAGAGAGGAACACTGACATGGAGATTGTCGTTGAGACTGCTGTACCTCCACAGGGGAAGAACTTGGCTGAGTTGGAATCTCAAGATTTTGAGGTTATCACAGTCAACCTTGGTCGTAGCACACGTCAGACTCAGGCTGATCTCCTACAAGTTGCTACAGACAGTGCCAGGGATAGAATACTGAAGGACGGAGAAGATAAGGCAGCCCTCAAGGCTGAAATCAGACAACTTTGTCAATACATTTCTAGCCTTGTGCATAGACCCGATGCCATTAATACACTCCCACCGATGTTTGAGCCTCCAGCAGAGCAAAGTCAACTTAATCACTTAGTTGCATATGGCAAGCGTTTGGATGAATGGGAGGAGTTCGTTGCTAGAGGCCGTACTATGCTCACAGAGTTATATCAGTTGCGGTACAATACACGAGAGCTCCGTCTTTGTCTTCAGGATGAGGAGCGAGATATGGCGATTAACAAACCCTGGGATGAGATTATGATTGCTCACCTGAGTGTGGCATATGATGCAGTCACAGATGCAAAGGACAGAGAAGCTATCTACTCTTGGAAAACGCAATTGGTTTTCAGAGCAAAGATAGAAGACACTTTGGCGTTAGAGTTGGCTGAGAGTAGAGAGCACGTCACTAGTGCACTTCGGTTTGTGAGGACTCTAGTATCTCGCTTACCGTGCCGGTATCAGATTGAGGGTGGTGCCTATGTTGAGCTTACCGATGTTTAGTCAGAGCTCCAGGCACTCATTCATACCATTTTCAGTGGGGAGACTGTTGGCTGTAAGGTTACTCAACTTACAGTCATGTCAGCATTGTTCGATGAGGCAACGAGGAGCAGAGGTGAACTTCAATCTCAGATCACAGCTGGTGAGGATATGCTGCACCGACATAGCATTCTTCGACAGAGTCTCATAGCTCCAGATAGTGATGTAGTTAACAATCTCGTTGAGGGATTGGTTGCTCAAGATCAGGGCCAGTAAACTTCAGTTCCCACCTCTCAGGATAGACATTACACACAGGAGTTAACTTGGCGTTACCCTTTCAAGTTAACTCGCTGTCTCATCTCATGCATATCTATTCTGAGATTAGCTTTACACACATGGAGTTTCATTTAGGGTTTTTACGTTAACTGATGGTAGTGTTCCAGTTAACATGCTTTCAATAAGGACGTGCATGCTTGCACAATTGTCCATTTTTAGATTAGATGTTTCGGTTAACTAATGGTAGCTTTCCAGTTAACTGTATAGTTTACTTTATTAGGGCTTAGCAGTAAATCTTGCATGCATTGCAAGACTGTAGATGACTCAAGGTGATTTTAGGGTTCCCTACACCTTGATGTATATAAATAAGAGCTTTTGCTCATTTGTAAATAACTTTTGCTTGAGAGAGAAATATATGCTGCACCTACCTTGCCCTCAATATTGCTCTTTTGGTATTTGTTCATGTGTCTTTACTATTACGATTAAATGTTATGCCACATAGGGTTTCATGCGATTGTAATGGTGAATTCTTTCCATAGTTTAGATAAATCTGTTTTGTGCGTCTTTACTATTATGATCAATTGTTATGCCACATAGGGTTTCATGCGATTGTGGTGGTGAATTCTTTCCATAGTTTAGAGAAATCTGTTTTGTGCTTAATAAACTTGTTCAGATTGAGATGATAGTTGCGCCACCTTGCCTTCAAGTAGAGAATCTGCACTTGGTTATCGTGTGTTGTCGTGAACAATAAACTAATTCGGATTGAGATGATAGATGCGCCACCTTGCCTTCAAGCAAGAGAATCCCTATTCAGTTTATCGTGTGATGTTGTTACCAATAAACTTGTCTAGATTGAGCTGATAGATGCGCCACCTTGCCTTCAAGTTGAGAATCTATACTCGTTTATCGTCTGATAGTCAAACCTTGCTCCGTTTCCTCATGCTCTGTTTTCTTGAGGAGACTGGATAGAATTTAAGTAATTAAGTTTAGTTGTAGTTAGTGGATCTGCAAAACCAGAAAATACTCAGCTGCAACGTATAGTTTTTTCGAGAAAGCCTTGTACCTCTACAGCTGAAACAAAAAGACAGGACATAGTTTAGTTTATTTCCCTTTGCAAGTATTTTTGTCAAAGCACAAGGAGGGAGCTTCCCCTCCTAATTTGAAGAGCACTCATTGCGTAGTGTGCATAGGCTGTTCATAGCAACTCTCACTCCAGAGGTGTTAGTTGTTACGCCAACATCTACCATAGTTCATGTCTCCATGTTGTAATTCTTGCTTTTGATGCCATGGATATCACAATCCATTAGTGATGTACACCTAAAACAATTAAGGATATTTAAAAATCTATATTACTAGGTTCTTCACCCTTAGTCCTATACCCTACTGGTTTGAGTATTGATCTAGTGCAAAGAGCACTCTAGAAGTGGTAGGGACATGCGCTAGCCAAACCTAAGTGCTCCCAAGTACTCCCACCACTGGCAAACATGATTTTATTTTAAATTTAAAAATTAAATTAAACATTAAAACATTAAAAAACCTGAAAAAAGTGCCTAAAACACATCCATTATGTTTATTGTTTGACAAAAAAAACCTATTTCACACAAACTCATTCTTGTTTTGATACTTTTGCATTTTAGAAGATTGTTAGTATTTTTCAAAGGAGAATGATTGCAAAGTGTTAGGAGGATGAATCTAGCATGCACAAAGGACATCTATTAATCTAAGGTAAGTAGTTTAATGAACTCTTTCAATTTTTTAATAAATTTTTTCAAATTTTCAAAAAAAAAATTATAAATAAAATAGCACAATTTTCAAGATTTTCCAAAATGTTTTTTGGTGTTTGTTTTGAACTTTTATTAATTTATAAATTTTGTACGGTTGCATTTTCCTTTTTAATTTAAAATTTTGTAATTTCTTATAACAATCTAGTTGGAATGACCACTAATTCAAGTTAAATGGGTCTTGTTTCAAATAAACAATTTAAATATTTTCAAGCATCTCCTCTATGGAAATATGCTACAATTCTCAAACAACTTCTAAAAAGTGGGACTTTAATTTGGAATTGTAATAAATGCAAGGTCCAATTTAAGAGCTCATATAGTCAAGTGAAACCTCACTTATGTGCTATGAGTGAGTGTGAATTTAGAATATGTGAAGAGTGAAACAAGGGGTTGTGAAAAGAACAAATTATAGCATTCATTAGAGAACAATAAAAATTTGATGTGAGAGAAAAATTAAAATCTCATCCTTTAGCAAAGAAAACATCATTGAAGCCACCTACAAATTCTCTTTCAATAATGGCCTCCCAAGATCCTTTCTTGGTGACACCCTCTATCCAAGAAAAAGATCCCTCTCCTTCTTGCAAAAAGGCCCATTGGTTAAGACATTTTAGAATGAAACAAGAGACATTGCAAATGAAAATATTGCATGTTGCATTTACGCCAATGGTCTTCCTTTCAACTTGGTGAGATCACCATATTGGTGGGAAATGTTAGCAACAATCAATAACACACCCTCTAGTTACATAGGTCCTTGGTATGAAAAGGTGCACACCACCTTATTGGCAAATGAAAAAAATTGTAGAGACATCACTCAAAACAATTAGGTATTGATGGATAGAAATAGGAGTGTCCATCTAATGGATGGAAAGATTGCCAAAATCAACCTTTATTAAATGTCATTCTAGTGTCCCCAAAAGGGACAATGTTTTAAGACGGTTGATACTGAGGGGCAAGTCAATGATGTAGAATTCATTTCCAAAATCCTTATTGAGTCCATAGAAACGGTGGGTGTTTATAACATTGTCCAAATCATTATAGACAATGTGAAAAATTGCAAGGCAATAAATTCCTTGGATGAAGAAAAGTACGAACACATTTTTATGACACCATGTACCATACACTCCCTTAACTTGGTGATGTAAGCAATTGGCATTCAGATATAGTGACTAAAAACTATATACACTATGGGTGAGGAGATCGAGAAGTTTGTGACAATCCATCATATGTCACAAGGTATCTTCAAGACTTTCTCAATTTGAAGTTGTTGAAGGTAAATTTATTTTATGACATATTTACTTACCTTTTGATGTTTATTAACTTATTTTTTACACGACATTAGGCTGTTGATACCCAATTAGCATCACACGTAATCATTTTGAGGCAACTTGTGAAGGTTTGACATGCATTGGGTGGCAAGCTCATTAGCTAGGGAGTATCTGGAAGTAATCAAATTCAAAGAGGGTCTAAAAGGTCAAGTCATTGATCCTGGATGATGATCAGTGGGCACATGTGGACTATATCTTGAGTTTCACCTAGTCTATCATGAGTGTGAGCAACTTTGCTGATATAGATCAACCATGTTTAGGGAAAACCTATGATGGTATCGACTCCATGATAGCAAAATTAAAAGTCATAATAACACAAAGGAGAATGACCCCAAAGAAACATTTTTCATGGTGTGAAAAAAGTTATTCATCACCTTTAAAACAAGATGAACATGCCCTTGCCTCTCCTTGCAATGTGCATTATCCCCTAAATATTACAACACAGTGATACATTCTTTATCGAGGAGAACTGCACAGTATAGAGATAGTGAAGTTACTAATGTGTACAAGTTGGCATTCTAAAGAATCTTCTCAGATCTACAAGTGGTGAATAATATTAGGAAAGAGTTTGGCAAGTTCATCTCAAGACGAGATCATAGTTTTGAGTTCTTCGAGATCAATACAAAGAAGATGCTCATGCATGGTGGTTCCTCCACAAGCAAGATTATTGGTTCCTCCAACCTCTTGCAAGGAAAGTTCTATCACAAGTAAGCACTTTTTATTTTTTAACATTCTTTGAATTTAGTACTTACCATTATTTTGTATTTTTCATTTTTAAGTGTATTGAATTTCTCTCCAATTTCAGTAGGTTGCAAATTCTTCTTCAACTAAACAAAATTGGAGTACATACTCTTTTATCCATTCAATGAAGCATAATAGATTGACTACAAGAAAAGCGAAGACTAGGTCTATGTCCATTCCAACTTGCATCTCCTATCACATAAGGAAGTTGACCAGAAGGAAGAGGAAACGAAGCATTGGAATAAAACCCTTAATTGTACCAACTTGGATGCATCTATTTTAGAGCTTGCTAGAGTCAATATGGATGATGACAAGGCTCTTACACATGATGTACCAAGTGGGAGTGGTACCCCATAAGCTTGTGGTTCAAATGATATTGAATCAAGTGATGACTTCAATCTAGATACTTTTGAACCAAGCTACAAATTTTTTATTGTATTATTTTGAAATTTTGTAATTGTAATGATTTTCATTTGAATTTTGACTATGGATTTTAGGAAATATATGATATATGACATAATATTGAAATTTTGAACTATCAATTGACAATCAATATTATCTTTATCACTATCATTTATCAGTGATGAAGTATCATAGTATCAAAGATACAAATATCATTATTAGTATATGATATATCAAATGAATTTTCATTTCTGTATATTTTTAAAAAGAATTGCATACTAGAACCCCTTACCCATACCCAATCCCATACTAGAACTGGCAACTTAGTTAAAAATGTATTTTCTTCAGCTCAAATCCAATTCTATACTCATTTGATTGATGTATACTTGTGTATATGAAGTAGCTTCTAATTGACAAGTTTATTATGTCTATAAAGTTGATTTGTTGAGGATGCATAGTAAAAGCTTAAAATCCTTAAAAGAATCTCTATATTTCATGGTTTTTGAATTTGCTGAGTCTTTGCCAAGTTTGAGTGCCAAGTCCAAGACCAAGTCAAAAATCAGCTTG